>CACKRE030000533.1:38581-54998 GCA_902602495.3 Ectocarpus sp. CCAP 1310/34 | reverse complement strand
CTTTCAAACTCGTGAGGCGGGAATTCCCGCATATTTCTGGATTTTCACGTGCTAACCCGCATGCGGGAAGCGGGAATCGGAGTTTGAAAGATGTCTATTAATGTGAGAAACAAAAAAACAACCAACAACAACAATATGCAAGTTAGCAACCAACCCCTCTAGAAAATCAGAGCATACCCTTGCGCGGGGAAACACTCACCCGCCCTTGCCAGCGCCAAGTCGAAAGTGGGAGGCCACTTGNGATTTTCACGTGCTAACCCGCATGCGGGAAGCGGGAATCGGAGTTTGAAAGATGTCTATTAATGTGAGAAACAAAAAAACAACCAACAACAACAATATGCAAGTTAGCAACCAACCCCTCTAGAAAATCAGAGCATACCCTTGCGCGGGGAAACACTCACCCGCCCTTGCCAGCGCCAAGTCGAAAGTGGGAGGCCACTTGGTGCTCTTCCTAACCCTAGCCTGCTTTGCTGCTGGCGCTGCCACGACTTGGACATCGTCACCGCTCCCCCGGCCGCTTGCGCTTCTCCACCCGCTGCCTCGAGGTCGCGGGCGTGCTGCTGGCCTAGAGCCGCAAAGCCCACCCCACCGGCTGCCCGTGCCGCCTCCCTCTTGGCGACCTCGTCGCGCGCCAGATCCAGGGCCTTTGCGCTGGCCGCTGCCGCCGCGCTTGGCTCTAAATCGAAATATTTTCCTTGCTTCTGGTTCTGGCGAGACTGTCAGGAACGGTCCTCAGAACGATGTTCCTTATTTCAGCTTCTTTTTGGGTCCGAAACTGTAGCTGTTGTTTCCATTTATTTTCTTCTCTTTTTCTCTGTTTCTTCTCTTTTTCTGTGCCAGATGGCCTTGTCTCTGCTCACGTTTTGAATTACCAAGATTGAACCAAGGGGGTGTACCTCTTTCTCTCTGGCCCGTGATGGTGACTCTTAGTCTCAAGTTGTTACCTCGCATAGCGCGCAGAGGGAGTGAAGGACTCCAGAATATCTGTCGTTGATTTCTATTGACTTGCGGACCCCTCGGGGCCAGTGTATTTTGAGTTTACATTTTTAGAGTAAGTTAGCCTGCGACCACGGGAATCGACCGCGTCGAGTGTTGGATCATTGGATCAGTACGGGCATACATACGAAGGTACTGGGTAGAGAGAGAGATCAGAACGGTTTTTGATGTGAAGACAACAACAACAACAACAACAACAACAACAATGCGTGTAGAAGACATAATAATATCTTCACTTGCTTGCTGCTTAGACTAGACTACACGCTAAAGGATATACAAGTCAGTCCCTGTAGTTCTATGCGTAGACTATGCTCCCATCCAAACCGCGTTTCGCAACGGGTCCGCCCTTTGTTCTTTACTACAGCATATGCATACAACCCACGAGCGTATAGTGGATACGTACACAGTCTGCCTTCTGTACCGTACCTGCTGCCTGTGAAACGAACAACGAACAAATTCCGGCCGAGAAGCTCTGTTAACTGATTGTGTCATTTGTCAGCAAAAAACGAGGTTTCGAACCGAACCTGTAAGTACAGTTCTACAGCTAGCTACGGGTCTACCATCTACATTGCTTGGCACACGAGATAATACGTTGCTGGAATCAATGAATTTATTGCAATAATACCCGTTAGAAGAAGAAATGTCAATCAACACCGTTGTGAACAGCAAGGTGAGTGTGTTCGTGTGTTCCTCTCTACACTTACTCGAACCGCTTGCATCCATATTGGTCACATTATATAACGACGAGGAAGGGGATGCTGAACCCGTTTACAGGTAGCGATAAAACCACGCATGCAAATCAAAGCCAGTGGAAAGGAAAAAAATACTACGTGGCGTGTGTGTTAGTGCATATTGATCGTGCAACTGCTGTCAACCTCCCGCGAATACTTCGCAAATGAATGTTACCCGTCGCAGGGCAAAAAGCCTGCACTTTCGATGCATCCGCTCAGCAACAGTAGGGAGGGAAACCGTCCCTCGCTTGGTTGGATGTTCCTTCTTGGATCCTCCTCGTAGAACTCAAGAGTGGTCGTCCGCCCACGGGAACACTATTTTTAGAAAGTAAATTTTCTTGCCATTCCCGAACGTACCAAGACATTTTCGCCCACGCCGCACCGACCTCGTCAGCCACCATTGTTTTTACCGTGGGCATCCCCGAAATGGGTGGGTTCGAGCCCAGCTGCGGCAAATTGTAGATGAATAAGAAGACCACAACAAATCGCCCATGGCGCGGCGGTACGCGCTAGTATGAAGTACTCAACTTCTCTATCGTAGACTATCTAGGGACAGACGGTCTCTACACTTGCTTTCGTAGAGCTCGTACATAACGTAGATGTGGATACGTTTACACTTTGAGGATGTCCTTCTCCTTGGCGGCAACCTTCTCGTCTATGGTCTTCGTAGTCTTGTCGGTGAGCTTTTGGATCGCGTCTTGTACATCCTTAGACTGCGCTCGTTTTTCATCCCGCCGGAAGCCAGAAGAACAACCAAGGGATCGAAGGCGAGCAAGGACGGGGAGGTATGTTAACGTATACGCTTGCTTTAGTCTTGGGGATGCATTCAGTCCGCCGGACGACGAAGAAAAACGCAAAACAAAAACGAGCGTCCATGCACCAAACACTGCCGAAGGTCAACCCCAACTTCCCAATAGCATGGTACCAGTAGTCAAGCTACCTGGTCCTTGCCCAAGTTCTTGGCCTTTTCGGCCTTCTTCACCGTGTCCACAGCCTCCCGCCTGATGTTACGAATCGCAACCTGTGAACGAAAAAACAAACGAAGAAGCGCGCTCGTGAACACCTCAGAAACCACGCGGAATCAAAAACTCGTTTCCAACTCTGTCTTGACTACCTGCAGCATTCACCCTCCCACATTGGAAGCTCCAATAGCGATCGTAATCCCCGGGGGTGCAATTAAAGCCAAGCTAGCGTACGGATGAGCCTCGTCCACACAGATAAAGCGAACACGTGCTACGTGATGCGGGCAACAAAACCCTCGAAATCCAAGCCCCATGGCCATGAAGAAGAGGATTACATTTTCAAGAGTACCAGCACAGATCACAGCGGGCAACTTACATGCTGACCTACCTTCCCCCTCCTCCAAGACTCTTGCATGGCATAAAGCGGGATAGAGGTTCAAGAGTACCAGTAACTGCTGATTTCCTACCTTACCCTCTTCCCCAAGGCTCTTGGCCTCCTTCGCGAGTTCCTTTCTGCGGTCCTCCGTCACGGGCGGCATGTTCAACCGGATCACGCTGTTTCGGCGCCACGGGGAGGTACACACGGGGTGGGGTGTAGTCACGTAAACGTATGCCGTAGTCGGTATTTCAAGGACCTCGCATCCCTACAACACCAGGACGGTGTGGGGGGCGGAAGAAATACCTCGAAAAAATGAAAATCGATGGGAAATTCAATCAGCGAAATGGAGGGGCACAGCCTCTTCCTTTCGGGGGGCGAAGTTAAGGCTGTGAGGACTATGACGTGGAGAGTAAAGGAGTCCTCCTAGCATTACTAAGAGACCACCTAGCACTACTGAGAGACCACTAGACCCTGGTCGACGGGGCAAACGGAACCAAAAGCACGCAAAGGGGCCATTGAAGAGGCGTGTTGGGGTGCGCTCGTCGTCCGGAGCGAACAAAAAAATCATCAAAACATTTCAGCAACCAAGAACCAACACACCGCACCGACTGCAGACTCGTAGGGCACACAGTCGGCGTCCAAGCGAACAAAAAGAACGAACATACTTGTCACCATGCGTCTTTTCCCTTACGTGCCGTCGTTGTTCGGAGTAAGGCCCAAGTCCGCCTCTTGGATGGCGGCGGCGATGTCGGCCAGGATAGTCGGATCGTATGACTCCACCAAGAGCGCGGTGGCGCTGAGGGAAACACACCACAATAACCAACAACCAAAAACGGCACCCAGGACAAGGCGGGATAGAGAAAGGGGACGGACAGGGAGAGGGGATGGCGATAAACTGTAAAAAAACAGTCATTGAAGGATACGTCTCTCTTGGTCGGTGCGGTTCCCAGAGCCTACCGCTTCTCGATGCGGCCGACGAGTAGCGGACAACAACATGTACATGGTGACCCCAAAACAAGGAATAGCGAGACCTCAATCAGCACGTTCCAGGCGAACGAGGAGAGTCGGCGGTAGAGCATTCTCTCTCCTTCAGACGTTGTCCCGCCGTGACGTGTTGCATCGATCATTGTGGATGCTGGGCCAGCGCACGCCTGGCTTCTTTTCCTGTTACGAGGCTGCTACTTCCTAGACAATGTTACCCACAAGGCAGCAAGTAATTCTCACAAAACAAGCAATTTACCAAATTAGAAAAAAATAATCACCTGGTGGTCTTCACGGAGGCCACCTGGTTGAGCGGCGTCTCCGCCCCATAACACTCCACCACAACGCGGTCCAGTATCTTGGGGCTGAGGAAGGCAACAAGAGAGCAAGGTGAAACCACGGGCGCCAAGATCTCAAGTGATGCCAAGGGCGCCAGGAATGAGCAATTGAAACCAACGGCGCAAGGACCAAAGACCATTTTTTTTTTGTCTTCACTTAAATACAGCGCCCAGCCGACCCTTGGACCTTGTCACAGAAAATTTGATGGATAAGTCTACAATGACATCGGGAGAACTGCGGCCCCAACGGACGACAATTCGTATCACTCTTGCTACAGGCTAGGCAATCGGCCAGGCGAATGGTTATGCTGTTGAGGCTCCACATGCTAATCGATTTGATCGCCACCATCATGAAGGGAATACCTTACGCGTCCAAAACGTACATTGTACAAAAATCATCCCGCAACGTGATCAATCGTCCCGTTTCTTCCATCTTGGATAAAACGAAAATGTCTCTATTGGTCGCTCGCTCCTGAACCGTAGCTGCTGTGTTGGTTGAGGTATTGATTGCCGCGGCGCATCACTCACTTTGCCCGCCCGGTTCGGAGGGTCTCGAGGTTAAGCCGCACGCTCTCCACCGATTTGTCCATCCGTTCCTGAGCCGAAGCCAGGACCGCATCCCCGTCGAATTCGTCTGCAGCCTGTAGACAGGCGGACAGCAGTTAACCGCACGCGCAAAGAAGAAAAGAAGGAACAAACCAAGTCATCGCTCCCACTCTTATTGGATGGTCCATGATCCTGTTGTTTCTAGGCAATGACCGGTTAGAACCAGAGGGGAAAGAACACCGACATCACCATTGTGCGCAAGTGTTCGGTCGTTGCGGCCCAAGTGACATCTGTGAATGCCACAGCAGTTATGAACACACCCTCTCGAAATTTGAAACGTATGCACTGCTGTAGCAGTAGTGCACGTGTTCAGTCGTTGCGGCCCGTGTGACATCTGTGAATGCCACAGCAGTTACGAACACACACCCTTGTCGAAATTCGACACGTCATGTATGCACTGCTGTAGCAGCGGTGGGCGTAGCCGATCGATCGGTAGAACGAGAGGGGAAAGAACACCGACAGCGTCATTGTGCGCACGTGTTCGGTCGTTGCGGCCTCTGTGACATCTGTGAATGCCGTAGCAGATACGAACGGCACACCCCCTTCTCGACACTCGGAATGTACTTCTAGCAGCGGTGGGCGTAGGCGATCGATCGGGTCCGCCCATGAACGTCCCCCAAATAACCGCAACAATCGAGGTTTCCCACGGAAACTTCCAACTTTCTCGTGGGGCGGATAGGGTACCGCCAGCGTGAAACTATCCGCGTCGCGAGCGCGTTCCTTCAGGCGGAAATGATGCGAAGGTTTGTGATCACAAAAGTGCCGAGCAACCTACCGGGCGTAGCAGGGACAGCATGATGCCGCTCGTTGACCATGGTGCTTAGTCAAACACGCGCAGCAGTACAGCGTAAGGTTTACTTAGGAGTATCGTACCTCCCTATCGTTTGCGAATACTATCGTCAAAAACAAGCCGGGCAGTCGGAGCAAGGGTCAGGGTTGCCTTGCTCACCATTTTCAAGGACGACGACCATCTCAGGCGAGGAGCCGTGGATGCGCACGCCGATGCTTTGCCCGTCGTCGGTGCGCCAGCTCGCTGTTTGACGTTTAAGGATTCAGGCAGACGGCCGGAAGAGTGAATGGAAATGTCAAAGTTTGGTCCTGCTTTGTTTCATTCAGCATTCGAGATTCGTGGGAGCGGTTGCATGAGGTGGTGAACCTTCGTGCCGAGCGCGTGGTACACTCTTCTCGGCCCCTCCGCCGCCGCTGGCCTGCTTAGTTGTACAAGTAGGCAGCTCAACACGGGGTGCTGAGCCCAGCCCTCGCGAGTGCTCGCAGTCCTTCATGGTGGTTGCCCGCCAGCACAGAATCGCAACAACAGAGCAGGTTTGTGAGTCTCAACACCACCTGCCTACACCTTCTGCTGCTTCTACGTGTGCCTAAGATGCACAACGTCCCAGTGGACCCGCAAGGGCGGTGTGACACATCAACCGCGGTGAGTCGTCAACGACGATCGACGATCGATACATCCAACGCAGCACGCATGTGTATGCTAAACAAGTGCCCTCACTCCGATGGCATCATCATGATCAAAAAGACGCATACCATCAACAACGCCAAGACCTCCTAGCTCCACACTACCTTGCTACCCATACCAAACCAACCGCGCACAGCAGTAAGGAGGGAACAGCAGGAGGGCTTCCTTTTGGTGGGGCACCCTTCGTGGACAGGTGCAGCAGCATGCGGATTACAACTGCTGTCATGTTCAATTTCGCTGCTTACCTTTGCAGGCAGAGGCGGTGCGAAGACAAACCCCGACACTCCGGAACACAAGGCTACCGCCGCCGCGGAAGCCGCAGCCGTGAATACAGAAGCCCTCATGGTCTCTCTCTCTCTCTCTCTCTTTCTCTTGATGTGAGCTCTGTTGACTTGCCGTCCCTGGGGTCCCTCCGTAGGGGGCACGCGACCTTGTAATTCCCACAGGGGAGTATCTCTCTCACGCCCGCGTCGTGCCCTGTGTTGCACTTGCTTCCTGCAGGACACATTCAGTTGACACGCACCCAACAGAGGGCTCACGAAAGAGAGAACGAAGGTGAGAGACTACAGCCCCTCCTCATCTATCCTGAGACAATCTCTGGTTTCGGTCCTCCTCGTTGCTTCATCTCTCTTGATGTGGCAACTGCTGTGGCAATCGCGCCTTGCGCTCGCCTATGTGAAGTTTATCCGGGTGATTTTTTTGCCCGACGCTTGTTGGGGAGTTGCGTCAAGGGTCGAGAGAGACTTGATGAAGAGCGGTGATGATCGCTGCTGCCCCTCTGCTACGAAACTTGAATGGCTTTCTCTTCCTCCGGTTCTCACAGCGACTACTCACTTATTGTGCATGAGCTTTTGGTGCTTTGCCCATGCCGCCAAAGCGACGGTGGGAGACTGAAAATCAGCAGCAGTTCGGATAGGAGAGAGCTCCCTCTCTTTGCTCCTGGCCAACACCGCTCTCAGCCGCGCAAGTTCCTTTTAGTTCTCCTCCGTGCGTGTTAGGGCAGAAAGATTTTGATAAAGCAGACTATCTCTCGTACGAGGCACTTTGGCAGGCTTGTTCAAGTGCCACCGATCTTGTCCCCACGATTGTTTTTTCAACAGTCCCAGTTTTTCTCGCCCCCCCCCCTTGCTGCGTCCGTCGCTCGTCGACACACCCCGAAGAAATTTGCTCGGAAGTGCTGCTCTATTAGTCGGTCTAAGTGCTCCTTACAGCACTAGCAGCGCTGCAGACCCGTTGTATTGCTGCAGATCTGCAGCAGGGTCAGACCGTCCACACCGCACCGCTTGATGTCTTTTTCGTGTCTACATCCTACTTGCCGCCGACCCTACCTTACTTTCAGAGGTTTCGCCGAGCAAAGGAGTAAGTAGACGTTCTCGAATCTACTTCTTTTTTTTTTCGTGTTTCCAGGGCGGCACCCGTCTTCAAGAAATGGCCGGTCTACAGACCTTTCAGCGAACATGTTTGTCGTACACTCACGTATCCGCGAATTTATCTCCTTATTAGCGTTGTTTGGTTGACAGCTGTCGCCTTCGTTTCGAGCAGCTGTTGTGGGTTCTGCTGTAATCAACCGATCGCAGGACCGACGGGGACTCTCAGACTCGCGCACAAACGTGAGCGACGTAGTGCAACAATTGCATCCATTTTATTCGTGACGCTTGCTTGCAGAAGTTAGCAACGCTTGGAGGAGGGGAGCCTTGTGTATGTGCAAGAACTTTTTCCAGCAGGCATCCCCACGACCAACCCTACAGACTAACCATCCTGACCTTGACCACTTACTGCCGAGGTCCTCAGCGTCGTTGTGTGGAACCAACACCGCCGCGCCCACGAAGGCGGTCGATCTCATGTACGTTACTACTTCGGGACCGTTCCTGATCTATGTTCTCGCCCCATCGCTCTTCTTCGGAACGTTCCTGACCTGTCTTGTCGCCCCATCGTCTATTTTTGCCCGCTTCTCTACACCCCATATTGCTAGCAGGGAGGAGAGATCGGACAAACAGAGCACGCAACGCTCCCTCTGCTGTTTCTGGGGGCTCGCGAAAGCGCGCTCGAATTTGGTTCCGCCAGATACGGCTCGAGAAAAGCTTGTTCCAGTTTTTGCTGTTGGTCCTCCCATCAGCTCCGTCGACAGCAATTGGTTGTCTCCACAGGCGGGTAGGAAGAACCCCCGCGGAAAGTGCTTTTTTCCCTCCTGTTGGTTGTGGAGCGGCGAAGTTCAGCGGCGGGAGCTAGTCAGGGGTGGATGTCGACGCTTGCCAGTCAGAGCGTTTCGCTTCACGCTATGCCCGTGGGCGGGCGTGAGAGGCCGCAAGGTTCTTACGTAAGCGCCGAAACCCTGACCAACGAGGCGAACTTCTCAGGAGAGACCCAGCAGTGGCATGTCATCGGCTCGGCAGGGGTTACGGTGAGACAGGCAGGCACACACGCACGGCGAGAGAGGNGGGGGGGAGGGAGGGAGACGGAGAGAGACGGGGGCATAGAGAGACAAGAGAAAGAGACAGAGAAATGGTTGGTTACGAATATCGCATTGTTGGTGCTGTGCAGTGCCTTCAATCGTTTCTCACGCAAAAAGAACGGATGAGCACTCTGCTGCATTGCATGCGAAAGCGCTGATTCACAGCGATGAACAAAATTAAACATGCGAGCAAAAGCTTTGCAGAAGAACGTACGAAGAATTTGTCACGGGGTTTGTGGGCCGATTACACTAGTCGGTATCAGCGCTGGCCAACATGACCCTCCCGCCACCGTGGGAGTTCGTGCGCCGCAAGCTGCCGTGTTGGGGGCGAGCTCATGGCGAACACCGAACAGTTCAGCACATGTTCGTTGTTCGTTTGGCGTGCGTTTATTCGGCGAATGGACATTCTGTCGCGTTTCTATGAATAGGCGCTGTTGGTGTTCTTGTTGTTGTTGTCTCTCTGTTTGGCGAGCATCCTTTTTGCCATGATGCTCTCGTGTAGTAAACAGAACAGACTTTTGTCTTCCTGTCCGCCGTCTGCTGCGTTGCTTCTTGCCTCGCCTTGGGCGATGTTCATCGCCCTCCTCCTCCTCCTCCTCCTCCTCCTCCTCCTCCTCGGGGGTGTTAGCGTGAAATTTCAAAGCCGTCCCCATCTCTTCTCAGTAGTACTTTCTTGCATCATTGCCGGTCTAACGAAGGCAAACACATTTCGCGCGCAAACTTCCGGAACAACGGGCAAGATAATGCTGAATTTTCAGCAAGACAAAACTTATGTAGTTATTGGACAAATGTCGATTGCGCGCCTCTCTTGATCCTTTGGTAGGGTTGATCCCTGTGTTCCGTGCGAGATCAACGTGACTTGACCCCCTTTACACTCTCCTCTTTTATCTTGTCGTACGGTCGATCCCTTGCTATATTTTGGTCATTGTGACTAACCCTTTTTTCCAAATCCCTGTCGCTTTCTTAACAACACGAAGGCGAGGGAAACAGACGACCCCTCCTCGAGGAGCCTCTGCGCACTGCCCTTCGCGTGCCCCCTGACCGTGACGGCCAAGCAAGGGGGAATGGTCAAGATCAGCTCCCCCGGTGGGTTCTCTGTTTTAGTCTTTGTGTTGGGCTTGCGGAGCAGTAGGCTTCGCATGGTTTTTGCATTTATGTAAAGATGTGGACAAAGCATGCAATCGGGGAACCTGAGTTGGGGTTAGGGTTAGGCAGTAGGGTCTGCGTATCCCCTCCCTGTTCTGTCTCTTCATATAAACTCGATTTCTCGCGAAGGCGGTCCTTGCTGGGTGGGCGGGGGCTCAATAACGCCGGTATGTGCCCGGTGCATCGGCCGGCGCTACTCAGAGTACAGAATGGCATGTAGGTGGTCCAGTCTGTGATCAGTGGCGCTATACAGATATGTCCGCATTCCACGTGACGTCATTCTTCATGTTTCTTGTGCACGTGAGGTCATTCATCATGTTTCGTGTCCACGTGACGTCATGTCCCATGTTGATTGTATAAACATGACGTCATTCATCGTGTTTTTGGGCACACATGACGTCACCCATGCACGCTTCACGTCATGTGTCATGTTTTCGTTCCCACGTGACGTCATGCATCATGTTTTGGCACCCGTGATGTCATTGATGACACTGTATCATACTGCTGTATCATCTCCTTGTTGCAGTGGAGGGCTGGGTGCCGGTGGCAGATGACGTGGGCTACGTGCTGCTCGCCAAAGGAGACGGTTCCGCGGGTGCGAGGTGGCGCTACCGAGTTGTCTGTCGAGATGGAGCGTTCGTGAGGCTCGGGATTGAGCTCACCAGCCCGTTTTTGTTCAACCTCCCGTGGCACTCTGTTGTAGAGGTATGTCTGTATGGGTGTTTCGTGAAACGTGTTGGGATTTTCAGCTGTGCGTGTACGCGTACTAGCATACACATAACGGTGATTTTTATTTTCTGGCTGGTCCGAGGCCGGCTGATACGCGATGCGTTAAACATTTTCCGGAAGGTTCACTTGCAGAAGAAATAAGGTGGCTCCCAACATGGATGAGATGCAACTATTTAGGAAAAAAAACGGATTCAGAGTTATCTGTTTCTTGTGTGCGCTATGTTTTTCTGTCGCTCGTTATGTCTCTCTGTCTGTTTGTCTCGCATGTGCTTCGTCTCACATAGCCCAACGTCTAATCATTCACCGTCCCCTTTTCCACGTAGGTCCTCGAGCGTCGCATCAACGACGCCGGTCTCCCGCGGCTGAAGATTGCGGAGGGGTGGATTAGCGAGGTTCTTAATCCCCTCTCGGGCCAACGAGGCCCTGTGGTTGAGATCGTCAAGCTCCTCCAGCCCCTAAAGTATCGGGTAGTGCTACCCGACGGTGCCGTCGTGAGGAGAACGGTCGAGCTGGCGTCGAGCCAGGTGAAGACGATCGCGGCGGGGGAGTTGGTGCAGGTGTCCGCGAAGAAGTTCAGCGAACTCGGGAATCGCTGCGTGCAGCGGCTCAAGCTAGCGGATGGTAAGCGAGGCTTGTTTGTGTGTTTGTTTTTGCTGTTGACATCGACCGCGCTAACCGCCTGACCAATGGAAAGACTTCAGTCTCAGTGCGGTTGAAAACAGAGAAAGTGCTTCGAAATGCTATGATCTGGGGGGTTTATGTTCGCGCGGGTGTTGCTGCTCCAGTGTGTACGGCCGTGGCAAGCAAGCTGAATGCGTCAGTCTTGATGCGGGAAAGAGAGAGGAGGGGACGTTCCGCGGGTGCTTAGTGGGGCATTGGTCTTGCGTGTGTTTCCTTAATCGGCATCGAACGCGCTAGCCCACTGGCCAATGAAGTGTTTCTCCTGGTCTCTGGCCTCGTGCTGTTTCGCCTGGTCGCCGCTTCCGGTGCTTGCGATGCTTCCCCTGCTCTTGTACATCTAGAGGGAGGAGCGCGCTGGTGTGCCCTCTTCCCCTCACGTGTGTTTGTTTTCGCAGCTGCCGTGTTTCACACTCCCCTCCCTCAACCTAGGCTAGTCCACGTGACACTTATGGTCCTTGCTGTTTAGCTACATTATGAGGATGGCATACTGTCCATACAATCTCCGTGATGCGACATTTCCCTGACAACCTTGTCCACCAATCCAACCTCTCTCACGTTCTTCTTCCATGTCATCTGTCAACGCACATCATGGGTCCCCCTGTACCCACCGTGACCGCCGATGCGGCTCAACAGGTTCCGGTTGGCTTTCGATGCGGCTCAACAAGGAGCCGCCCGACGACATTCCCGTGGTAGAGTACGCCGGTCTTGGGGACGCAAGCCCCTCCCCTAGAGTAGTGCCCCTGCCGGGCGCTCGAGGGCAGGAGGGGACGATGGGATTAGGGTTTTGGAGAAGGAGCCCTACGGTGCCGGGGGGCGGGGACGCGGGGGCCGGCGGGGGAGGGGGTGCCGCGGCAGCATGGGGCGAGACGAACGACGACGATGACCAGAAAGCGGACCTTTTCAAGATCAAGCACTCCGATTCGCTCGAGGAGGATGACAACTGCGTCGTCTGCCTGTCGGGTGAGAGCCGTTGGTGTTGTTGTCGTGTTATTAACCTTTGGTTGGTGGTGGTGGTCTAGTGGCCTAGTGGCCTAGTGGCCTAGTGGTCTAGTGGTCTAGTGGTCTAGTGATGTTGTATTTGGGGTTGTGGTGTTGGTTGACTCCGCTCGAACACCTGTCCTTAGCCTGAGAGACAGACTTTTCCTTGAAAACCTGACCTTCAACCTACACTCGACCCTTACAGCTCGTAGCTCTCCGCTCGATGTGGTGGCGCAGTAGTTTTGCCAGCGCCACGATGTATTCGTAGTCGTGTAGGCGTTGTCTGCCACCCTCTCTCGCAGCTACGTTCTCTCCGCCAGGCGCACCGCAGTGTGCGCACGGGGAGAAGAAACAGGACCGTCGAATCTTCGGAACAAAATACCCCGCGCAATCGTCAAATACCGCCAACGCGTGCGGCTGACGACAACTAAATATGAAACATCGGACGCGAGTTGGTGTCCTCTGCACGATATTCCAACCACGGTTTGTAACAACCGTCAATTCCCGCATGAAAAAAGCGGTGTCCAGGGAACGAAATTTATTTGGATTGTAGAATCGGTTTCATGCCGTTGATTTGTTCATGCCAAGATATCTGGAGGGTGATACTGCCGATCTTTGCTACATTTTCTTCTCGTATAATTGGGAATGTGACTGCGAAGCCATCGCTGAGCATTTACCGTCGGGAAGACGACAAGCAAGCGATACGGGGAATCGGCGTGGGGATGCAGATCACTGCCGTTGTCGTTTGTCCATCGCTTCTGTGGTCATGATGTTATGATGTCATGATACGAGGACACGTCGACGTCAACCGCTACTGCCGCACTGCCTCCCATAGCGCGACATCGCTCGGTACTGCTGTCCTTGGCCACAGATAGTGATACTTTTTTATTTTTTGTGATCGTTTTTCTTATTTTGTTTTGCGCGCTCGCGCTTTTTTTTTTTTTCCGTCAGGCCCGCGAACGGCGACGATCGTTCACGGTGAGATCGGGCACATCGCGTGTTGCCTGGAATGCGCCAGAATACTCAAGGTTCGTCAAGTCGATCGTTCTAGCTGTTGTCGAGGCTGCTGCTGCTGCTGCTGCTACTGCTGCTGCTGCTGCTGCTGTTGCTGTTGCTGTTATTGCTTGTGTATGCCGTGGAATCGTTGCTCTAACGGTTTTTGAGGGTGTTGACAGTACATGGTGTTTGCCCAGGAAGCCGTCAGCCAATATTTGTTCTTGCGCAAATGTGGCCTAGTGTAGCGTTTTGTGGCCGGCGTGTGATCACTACGGACTACTTGTACTCTTTTTGCGGTCGGATTCTTGAGGAAGAGAAATTGCGGACGGATCTCATCTTGGATTCCAACGTTAGATGACCACAGCAGCAGCAGCATCACCTCTAAACGTCTGCTTTGTCACGCCATTTCCTGGCACATGTTGCGAATAATCCGTTCTCCAACCCCGTTCTTTTTTGTGCTGAAATTGATTGTCCCCAACGTCCCACGCGCCCTGTTGGGATTCTCATCGTGTTTCACACACCATGCATATGCCTCTCTGCTCTTATATATATTTTTTTTGGCAGGCACGAGGGGATGCCTGCCCGGTTTGCCGTGCCCCCATCGACAGCGTCGTGCAGCACTTCTGGGCATGAGCCGAAAACACAAAGTGGAGAAGGCGTTCCTCGTTTTCGGCATGTAGTACAAAAGTGGAATCAGAAAAACAAAAACAGCAGGAACTGACATGTTTATGTTCTGCGCTGTCTGGGTAGGGAATTATATGCCGCTGCGGCTGACTGCCCGTGGGGGGGGAGCCGTGGAACCAATGCACACGATTTTATTGAATTGCAAGAGGAGACAGGACACTCCCCCTGGTATAGCCTAGTCTCTTCAGCGAGAAAAAAAACAAGAGAAGGAAGTAGTACGGAAGGAGAAGAGGGGCAAGCGCAAGGCGGGGTCAACGAGTAGGGTCGAGTTGGGGGTGAGAATGGCGTCCTGCGCCAGTGGACCTGGAGCGGGTCGACATCAGGAGCATAACTAAGCCGCTCCTTGTGGGGGGGGGTGCACGAATGGGAACGCATGCCGCAGTCGTTAGAGAGATGGCGCCTCTCTCACGGTCCTCTTTTTTGGGAGCTAATGACTTACTAACGATGCGTGTTGTTTGCATGAACCAGTGTGGTCTTTTGTCTACGTTGGCTCCCTTGATCCCTTCCTCTGTTTTTTTTTATTTTCTGGTATATTTTGTTTTGACGAGTTTTCCTGCGCGACCTTGTGTAGGCTTGAGCTGCGAATGGAGGGGTCCGAGATAACTGTCACGACTGACGATGGCGTTGTTGCTCTCTCTCCCTCTGGTGAGTAAGAAAGAAAGCCGCGGCGCCGAAGCTTTGTAAAAAATAAGCAATAAACATGTAGCCGACATATGTGCTGCCACGCGTCCGTAAACATGGAACGGACGTGTTCGTGTGATTCGCTGCACTTCAGTCGTACATGTTGGCTTCACCAGGTCTTTATGTTGATAGGATATCGATGATGATTGTGGCACGCGGAGAGAGAGAAGGGTTTTGACAGGCATGCCGAGTCCTCGGGGGCTCCCTTACCCCCACCCACCCCTTACTGGGTTGGTTATCGCTTTTTTTGTTTTCGTCGTTGTTCGGTGCATGCGGCTGGACGTTTTCGCCCCACATCAACCAGCGGGGGATGGTGGATCGATGGATCGATGGATCGATCTCGGGAATGTGGTGGGTGAGGCGTGGCAGTTGCCGTAGGACTGGTGCTCCCGATTTTGTCGTTTTGTTTTGTTTCAAATCGCGAACCCTTTCCAAGCGCGGTTTGAGTGGTTTGCCGTCCAAGACCCTATGTTTTGTGTGTTTTTATCGCAAAAACGCTAGCGGTAGTACAAATAGTGTTGACGCCGGACTCCGTTTTTCGTATGCAGTAGTTTTGGCTGGGGACAAGCGGGGCGAATGGGGCACACGAAAGGAAGGAAGCCGAATGGGATTCCGCGTAGTGGATGACGGTGTTGAATGCCTTGTTTAGCCGGGAAAACTTGTAGGCGGCGTGATTTGAGCTGATCGGCTGGACATGGGTTCCGTGCTTTTGCATTTCGGCGGCCAGGGCCTTTCCTTTCGTCTAGGCCAGTTATTAGAGTGCCGCCCCCGCCCGAATGATACAGTTGGCACTGTTCTCAGTCGGTTGTTGTTGGATGGATGGGGGAATCGAAAAATGGTAACAAGCAATTGTCATGTAAATGTTAAGATGGCTTGGCGGTCTCTCGTCCGTGTGGTTAGAAGAGAGATGGAGCTGCTCGTGTTGAACAACGGAATGTGTTGTGNAGCATCCCTACAAAACCGGGACGGAGCACGCCGGGTTCTCACCGGACCAGGCTCTCACATCATCAAGCGCGAAGCGCCGTGAGATGTTCGGCGAGTCGCATGAAGGGTGCGCTGCATCCTGCTAAGGGTTTTCAGCATTTTGTGCTTACTTCCTTGCGTACGGATGACAGCTGCGTATGGTCCGTTCGGGCAAGTATTCACAATATTTTCCCCTGCACAACGGTGCACTTTTCTCGGGGTGGGGGTACTTATTCCGAAATCTGAAAATACCGCGTAAATCGACGTTTCAAGGCGCATCTTCGTACGGTGATTCTTTTTTTTTTTTCGTCCTTCGCTCGATATGTTCAGATATTCAAGAAATCTTGCTTACTTTCTGGAGGGCGGTGTTTTTTGCAGACACAAAATCTGAGACCGGATTTGGACAGCTCTCGTGATTTGCCNAAAAAAAAACTCGGGTTTCGGAGATATTTCGGGTGGTTTCACACGCCCTCGGGGAATTTTTTCCCGCCAGACACACAACAGAGGACACACGCACACACACCCTTTACGCACGCAACGAAAGACGCACACGCGCTCCGGGCACATGGGTCGCCCAAAGGGTAAGCGCAAGCTGCCAAGGAACGCCGACGGCACGATTCGGAAGGCCCCTTCGCCCCCT
>CACKRE030000532.1:14468-26713 GCA_902602495.3 Ectocarpus sp. CCAP 1310/34 | reverse complement strand
GAGAGAGAGAGAGAGAGAGAGAGAGAGAGAGAGTGTGAGAGAGAGAGAGAGTGAGAGAGAGAGAGAGTGAGAGAGAGAGAGAGAGTGAGAGCAATAGGGGTAGGAGTGGGGCAGCAACGTCACGTCCCCTTGGTTTGTGTGCACTTTTCTCCCTTGTTGCTCTGTTGCTCTGTTGCTCTGTTGCTCTGTTGCTCTGTTGCTCTGTTGGTGAGCACAACGCCCTTTCGGCGTCTTAGTGTGTTGTGTGCGTGCGATTTCCCTCAATGTGCCTTAGTGTGCCTTGATGTGCCTTAATGTACAGTCGTCCCCGCTGTAGAGACACCATTTTTGAAGGCACTCCCCGCTTTAAGGACACAAAAAATCTCAGAAACACGGTGCCCCGCAGATGTGAAAAACTACGGGGGGGGGTAGGCTATTCCACCATTCGACCCCCCCCCCCAGAAAATGTGCTGCAGCACCTGTAGATCCTGGATTATCAACAGCGGTCTGCTGCAGCCGCACGCTCCGTGTGGGTATATGGAAAGATTCATTCCATCTACTAGCGGTTCGTCTGCTGCCGGCTCGAAGCCATGCGGCCAACCGACGTGCCATTCAAATCTGCACTGGTGTCACTGGTTCATCAGTGTCCGTGCGGGCGACCCATGCACGCGTTTTGTGGTCGGGGCATCGGAGAGGAAGGCCACGGACAGCAAAGAGAGTGCTCGGATTGCCAGAAGAGCAAAGCACTTTTATTGCCAACGTTCGTTGTTTGCCTCGGGTGAACTCTCGTGAGGTTGAATTTGGCGTTTGTGGTGTGTTGTGCCTCGTTTTGACCTTTTGGGAGGCGCGGTGTCCTCTTTGTCGCTGTGCTTCCCCGACATTTTTGGTCTCTGTGTTTCTGCGTAACCTACATTTTCCTAGTGTTGTTTGACAACGTTCGATATTTCTCAGGTGCGGTAGCGAGATCTTTGGCAAAATATTCACGGGGAGGACAACGCCTAAAAAATATAATAAAGCAAATAATTAAGTCCATATCAACACCAGCGCACTACCGTCGTGTACATGTACAATGCGTAGGGCGTAGAACACCATCGCTTTCAGCGTTTTGGTGGTAAAGTACGGGGAAATCCAAACGATGGTATGCAAGTATGTATTGCAGCACAATAGCAGCAGTGGTTGCGACCTTCAAATCACCTTGTGTCGTAGGTTTCAGACAACATCTCTTGTGGTCGCCTTTCTGCTGCGAATGAGCACCTTTTGACATATGTTTGGCCTTCATTGGCCCCGGGGATGGTGCGCTAGTGGCCCCGGAATGTCAAAGACACTTGCCCGCGTTAAAGGCACTTTTTTTGGGGGGAAAACGTGGTGTGTCTTTAGAGCGGGGTCGACTGTACCTCAATGTGCCTTAATGTGCCTTAATGTGCCTTAATGTGCTAGCGAATGCGTATTTGGTGTGCAGTGAATTGTGAATTGTGAATTGTGAAAGGTTGGTTGCTCCCCAACCATGAGGATGCAGTAGAAAGTCGCAGAAGCGGGTAGCCTTAGAAAGTCGTCGCCGATAAGTGTCTCTCCTTGCACGGGTCGGTCAGGTGCTATACCCTCTTTGCTTGTGGACCAATCGATGGTTAAGAACATCAGTCGATCGGACACCTACTCGGTCGCTCGCACTCTTCCGGTGGTGTTCTAAAACTCGATCGTCACGTGTGTGCCTCTTCCCGCATATGTACGGTATCTGATGTGTCGACTTCTCCATCTCGCAGGAGAGATACATAATGTGCCAAATTCGTATTTGCTCTCGCGAGAGTGGCGCCGTGGTATGAAACGCCCCATGTACAATTCTAGCTTTCACTCGCGNCCCCCCCTTGTCTATGCTCTGCAGGTACGGACTGGCCCCGCCGCTGATCAGGTATCTGGAGATGGGCGGAGGCGCGGAGGGCACCGCAGGCCGCGATGCCGATAGGTGCGTGCTGATGTGCGGGGCGTGTTGGCGACGTGCCTCCGTGGAATCTATCCACCCCTTGCGGTTCCTGGATCCACACGTCCCTTTTTTTTGGGGGGGTGGCATGTATGTATACCGTACGTGCACCAAGAGATGTGTGCTGTGCCCGTCAGGCTGAAACACTGCTTTTCTCGTTATCTATTCGTGAGCGTTGGTGGTCCCCCCTGTGTTTTTTGTTTTTGTGGGTAACTTTTATTGTTTCCACGCCCATCCCCCGGTCTGATGGCCATGGCACCCCCAACCCATGTAAACTTCGAACTTCCCCCTACGTGTTCCATGCCTGCGCACAAGGAATACCCCCCGTATCATATACCACCGGTCGCCCCGGTGGTCTAGTGGGTAGCCTCGCAGCCTGCTGAGGGCCAGGTCATGGGTTCGAGTCCCGACAGAGAGAGTTTTTTCTCGCTAATTAAATCCTGGTCTCCGTTGGAAGCGACGCGCTGCAAAGCTCGTTGTTAGTAAACTTGATCGAGGGAAGAGATTGCTGTACCCTTCTCGCGATAAAAATACCTCAGGCAGGAACCGCAGGAGGGGGTCCAACCCCCCCCTCCTATGTGACCCCGGTTGGGTCGTCTAGCTGGTTGAAGTGGAGGATAGAGGCCAGAGGGGCAGTCGACAGAGTCCAGAAATGGGAGACAATACATACATATATATTCCAGAGTCTGTTTGTACCCCACGCAAATCGCCTCCTCCTTCAGGTACAACGCTTTCGCAAGAGGGCTCGTGGACCAGATGTGCGCGGTCACCATGGACCGCTCGGGCATGGGCTCGACCGATCATTCTAGCCGCGGGAGAGGGTCGTCCAAGGTTGGTCGAATCTGGCAACGCGGGGCGAAGATGGTTGGACGCGGGGGTCGGCGTGCGGGAGGTGGCGGGGTCGTGCTGGACGGGGTGGGGAGGGAGGCGATACTGCGGTTGCACAAGGACGTATCCCGGCTGCAGTCCAACGCGTGGCAGGTGAGGAAAAGGAAGAAGGTGGATTGATTCCTGCCATTCCCCGGGCCGTCGATTCGCACATGTGCGGCAACACAACAGCATGGACCTTCCGCAGCACCAGCATGCCAACAAGAGGCGCACCGCAACATTTTCCGCTGACAACACCCTCAATTACCCCCCTTCTCTCTCTCTCCCTCTCTCTTTATGTCTCCCTCCTCCTGCCTGTACCTCTTTCTTTCTCCCTCCCACTCATCCTCACTTCCGCCCCTCTCCCCCTCGCCCCTCTCTCCCCCTCTCTCTGGCGTCTTACCGGTTTCGTCAGGGTCTTGGCACCAAGTGGGCCATCCGCAGGGTCCTCCAGGCCGTGGTCGAGGGCGGCCAGTTCGACGTCGCCAGGGCGCTTGTCGAGAGCTCCCTCGCGCCGACGGTTGGGGCTGGCGGAGGAGAAGTGGGCGAGGATGACGGGCGCGCTGGAAGTCCGGCCGACGATGAGGTGCATGCTTCTTGGGTGTCGTCTATCGGTAGAAATAGAATAAATTCCCAGTGTTGTCGCCTTCCTCGCGTGTGTTGAACCCGCCGGATCCGTCGAAGGTTTACATCTACATCAAGGTTACATTTCCTCGGCTTCTTCGAAGCTAGACACGACGCTGCCCTCATTATGTCGGGGCGGACCGCGGAGGCACCTTTAGTCCTGTCTTTGGATGCGTTCCTACCCCCCGCTCTCGTGGACAGACGGAAGAGGCGAAACGTCAGGAGAGAAGATCGATCGCCGAAGACGTCCTGCTCTCGGCAGCGACGGCTCACTTTAACGCCGCCCCCTCCTTCGAGGACGGAGAAGAGGTAAGCAGGCAAGAACAGCCCGTACCCGTTTGCGGTGCCCCTACCCTCCGTTTATCGAATGAAAAATATTGCCGATTTATATTGCTCGTGGTCCCGTTGCATGCCGCACGGGAATCGACCACGTCAAGGGGGTAGATCAGCACGGACAAGTGCAGGTACTGGCCAGAGAGATCGGGAAGGTTTTGGATGTGAATACAGCAATAGCAACAACCGCACCTTTGTTGGCCATTCGGAGGCCGATCTCGGTGGCTTGAGAGGATGTGTGGCATTCGGTTCCGTGTGTTTTATGTTGTTTTGGTTGCCATGTTTTGCATTAATCGGAGACCTCCAACAACAGCGTTTTCCTCCAACAGCGTTTCTTTTTAGTCTCCGAAACAAGGTCCTTTCTAACGTTAAACACTTGTCTTGTCTTGTCTTTTGTCACGCAACAACGACAACAACGACGACGACGACGACGACGACGACGACGACCGCGACGAGCAGCTGCGGTGGGCTCAGAGATGGCTGGACCTCTTGCCGTGGTCCTCTCCGGCCCTGGATCGAGAGAGGAGCCTTCATGACGCCGGAAGGCTCGCGCACGACCTCGGCGCGGTTGACCTAGTCCCGCTACAGCTCCGTCTCCGTCTCGGCGACCGCGATTCGTCTTCCGCCAGTGGAAGTGTTGGTGAGGGCGAACGTTGGTTCCTTGTCGTTGCTGCTATTGCTGCTGCTGCTGCTGCTGCTGCTGCTGCTGCTGCTGCTGTCGTTGGTTCCACGTGTTCTGGCCATCTGCTCCATTGACGCCCCGTCCACGAGTGCCTGATTTCGGTTTTGTCCCTATTCCGTGCGAACAGAACACGAATACCTTTGCCCTTTTTGTTGTTTCCGATGGTGATTGTTCATGATTCAAACACGCATACTGCTGCTTTCTTTGGCGTTGGTTCTTCCGGCTATTGGCCGACTGACGGCGGGTTTTACCGCAGCTGCTGCTGACGGAGCAATGGGGGTCATCCAAGAAGTCTTACGCTGCAACCCGGACTCCTTCAGGGACGGAGGGGGCTCCGCGTTGGAAGAGGGGGGTGACGGGGGATGGGGGGGCGAGGGCGAAGGCCTGTTCGGCGCTGGAAAGGTACGGAGTGCTGTGGGCTGCGCTTGCTTGTTTTCTCTATTCGGCGAGCTGCGTGCGCGTGTGTTGTGATGCGTCTTGTGTATGTCACGCCGACGCCGTCAATATGGTTGCCGGCTTCAAGATAACAGCGCTCGTGAAACTGAGCATGTACCGCCGTAGGTGGTACGAGATACACACCCCCTGGACCTAGTCTCAAAGCTCGACGGCTGCGTCCAAGCAAAGAGGATTCAAGAATCAAACCACGTGTTTTCGGAAAGATCCCGACGAGACAGTTCCGCCGCCGTCATTTTCGGCACCGCCATTCTCTCCATGATACCACGGTGGAGCGATCGAGCTTTGACAAATGGTTTGCTCCGGGGTGTGTGGCGCATTGTGTCATGTCGCCGACGGCATGCCGGCCTCACTCTTCCCTGCCTCGACGGCGGTGGTGGCCGTGGTGACAGCTCAGGTCACGGCCTCAAACAAGACGTTTGATGAAGCTCACCCCCGCACAGGCACTGAAAATTCCCAGTTTCAATGACAACGGGGCCCTGTGTAGGCTAAGGAAAAACAGCCCTCAAGTCAGGCTCCTCCTCGCCCTTGCCACGCCTTCTCCACCAGGCTTTAGTTCCCTTCATTTCCCTTCGAATCAAGTCAAAGTCCAACAACGCGCTACTTCGACACGACAAATATGGCGCTCACAGCAAGACACGCCATGCTGTCGGGCACAACTGCTAAGATGAGGATGCCGCGATTGTTACTGTTCGCACCACCCCCAGCGCTTGGTGGTGTGAGAGCCTGGTCCGGTGACAACTCGGCGTGCTCCGCCCCGGCCTCTCTAGGGATGCGAGGCTAATGGTCTAACGACTGCGGCTTGTGCGTTTAAGTGAGCACACAAACCCCTTATCCCCCTCCACCCTTCTCTTTTCTTTTTCCTCGCGGCGAGGTTCAGGGGGGTCTCATCCGCACCCCTCCCGGCACGGGCCTGATGCGTCTAGCGGGCCTCCTGGGCCTAACTTCCGGCGAAGAGATCGACCGCGTCAGGGCGCTCGTGGCCAGGGCCGCCCTCGAAGCTGGCGACGGCAGAGCGGCCTGCGACATCCTGTCGGTCGCCATTCTGCGTCGCCCCCCTCGCGGGCGGCGGCGGGGGGAGGAAGACGGGGGCACGGTGGTGGTGCCCTTCGCGCCGGAGCTGTGCGAGGCACTCGATCTGGTGGTGGAGTGGGGGGGGTCGGGAGCCCCGCGTGTTGGCACGGCTGCGACGGGTGCCCCTTCCCCCGCTCGAACGGCGGACCTCTGCGCGCAGGCCCTGTCCCGCTGCCCTGCCTCCCAGATAGGCCGGCTTTTACGGTCCTGGTCTCGCTTTGAGGCCGTCTGCTACCTTGCGGGGGCTGCTGCTGCTGCTACGCCGACCGCTTACAGCGGCGGTGCCGGCGTTGCCGAAGGCGCCGGTAGGAGTCCCTGCGACGGGGGTGGAGGTGGGGGCCCCGCAGCCGTCGCGAGCGTACTGGTGGAGGGGGGGATGGACGAGCGCGCCGCCGCGTCGGTGGAGCGATCGCTAGTCGTCGGCTTCCAAGCGGGGGAGGGTAGCGGCAGCGACGATTCCTCATCTTGGTTGAACCGCCGTTTGGGAGTTGGCGGCGGGGCGGCGGAGGGAGCTCTGCGCGTTCTCTTTCTTCGGGAGCACGACTCGTGCTTGCTGTCTCCGTTTTCCCGCGACGCAGCAGGGGACGGGGATGGCGCGGCGACGACGGAAACGCTGGAAGAATACGCCGGCTCGACGGAGGCAGCAGAAACGGCGGCCATGCTCGATGATTCAGCGAGGAGAGAAGCGACGAGCCGCCTGTGTATCCTCCTAGCCCTGGCCGAGCTACGATTGTCGGAAGAGGAAGAGGAAGTCACAGATTCAGACACCGCAAGTGGCCCAAAACAACCTTCTTCTTCTGCCTACGGCAACCAAGGTGGCTCGGTCGAAGCCGCGGCGGCGGCGGCGGGACCGGGGGCGGCGGCCGCGGCACGGGAAGCGGCCGACGAGTTCGGGGTCGGAGCGGTCGAGCGCGCCGTCGGGTACGCCCTCGCCGCCGCGGACGGCCGAGCGGCTCTCGGCGCTCTCCGGGCGTCGCTGGAGCGGGCGGAGGAGGGAGTTATGGGTCTAAGAGAGGATTCGGAGGCGGCGGCGGCGGAGGATAGAGGCGGAGCCGGCGGGGGGCGACGGACCGGAGCAGACGACGAGGTGGTGGTTGTGACTCATATTTTGGAGAAGGTTGTCTTGTTAGGCTTGCTGTGATGCTGTTATATGTGTGTTGTCGCGCTTGTCCGGGCGGCGTCGCAAGTCGGGCCCGGGCGTGCTACCGAAGGTGGTACTGAGCTCGGGGTGTGATCGATTGAGGTGATGGTCTTACGGTTTCTTCAGGTCGTGCCGCCGTTTTGTGAGTTGCAGAAGTTCGTGACGGGTGCGCGAGCAAATCTGCTTCTGCTCGCGATACGGTTGTTGTTATTCCCCGAGTTTCAGCTGCTCACCGCCGGCGCTCTAACGCGCTTCGGTCACTTGTTGCCGGCAACATGGGTGCTGCATTAATTGGTGGGTGGCTTGGTCTGTCAGGTAGGAGGCGAGCGAGTCGTTGTGCAGCATTTTCCACGACGAGTTGAGTCTGACCTGGGCAGTAGCCCCCCCCCCTCCTCTCTCTCACTCTCTGACTTTCTCTCGTTCTCGGCACTCAAATCCTCTTCGTTGCCGACCCGCTTTCCGTCCCCCCCACCCCTGCTGCGGCCGAAACCCCAACACGAACTCCGGCGGTATCGCTCGCAACACCAACAGGCGGTCGTGTCGGCGGCCGTCATCATAGACCCCGACGAGAGCCTTGTCCAAGCGCTCGGCAAGAGGGGCATCTCCTCCAACCGGGCCCGCCGCGCCTGCGTCGCCACTCGTAACGCCTCGCGCGAGGCCGCCATCGCCTGGTGCGTCGAGCACTCGGCCGACCCGGCCATGGACGCTCCCTTCATCTCGTCGCGCCGGGCGCCGCCGGCGCCGACAAGCGGCGGCAGCGGGCGCCAGGCTAGCAAAATCGACGGCAGCAGTGGGAGCAGCGGCGGGGACGGCAGGATGCGGGCGGCGATGAGATCGCGTGATAGGGCGGCCGCCGCCCTGGAGGCCTACGTGCACGCTAGGCTGGCCGTGGTCAACGGGAATACCGGCGGCGGCGGTGGCGGCGGCGTCGAAGCGGTTTTCCCCGCCGTTGAGGAGGAGATGGAGGAGCTACTCGCCGTGATAACTTCGTTCCGGCAACGGCAGAGCCTGGGGCTGGCGGAGGAGAAGGCGAGGGGTATCTTGCCGGCGACGGTGGATCTCGGAAGGTTCGCGGGGGACCCTCGGTATCGCCAGGTGCGTGTGCCGCCGTGGGGGCGTTGCGCTGTTTTTGGGCGGTAGAAAAACAAGCCCCGGAACTCGTGCAGAAACAGCAGTCGAGATGCAGTGATGGGTCCATGGTCATGATGGTCATGATGGTCATGATGGTCATGATGGTCATGATGGTCATGATGGTCATGATGGTCATGATCGTCATGATGGTCATTCTGGAGACCAACTTGAAGGTGCGAGGTCTCCGGTAAGAGAGGAGAGGAGAGGAGAGGTCCGGCTGTTTAAGGCAATGAAACAGCACGGTTTTCAGCATGGACGACCTGACACGTTAGGTGACTACGCCGCATTCGGAGCGGATCAAGAGCGAGCCCGCGTGTATAGTTTTGTCAGGGTTGTTGGGATCTTCGTACCAGACAGCTTGTGCTCTCAAGCGCCACACAGTAGTAAAAGTGCGGGGTGAATCGCACAGGTACACAATTCGATTGACTATTTTTTTGCTCGATTTCTCCACACACATGAGGGCTTTATCAATGCCGGTTTCGGAAAGATGTCAAGATCTTGCTGTATTTCCTTGCACGTGCCGGCCGAGCTTCATACCCTCTGGGTTATGGAGCAATCGATGTATGATTGATCGCTCACACTCCACACTTTGTGCGGTAAGAATGGCATGACAGCGATAGGTATGGCGTTTTTGTTCTCATGACGTGTAAACGCGAGCGATGATCAAACATGTAGTAACTCGAGTGCCCCACAGCCCACGAGAGGTAGGAAGACCGACCGACTGGTGCAGGAAAAGGTTTCGTCTCGAACAGGTATTTCCCAAGGTAACCCTTTGCGGCATTGGCAATATGTGGCCTCTTAGTCGTGAAGCGTTCCAGTTGTGAAAGTCGGTATCCTCCTCTGTAAGGGGTGAGCGACCGCTCGGTACTATTACATTGCTTCCTTTCCACGCCTCCAAAGTATAGGTTTCCTATTGTTCCCTATTATTTTGTGGCTGTTTGTTGATGGAAAAGCCGGACGGTGGGTGTTTTGTTCATTGTTCGACTAATACGTTCGTTTTTCCACGGTGCTTGATCCCAGATCAGGCGGATGTT
The DNA here is from genome assembly GCA_902602495.3 of Ectocarpus sp. CCAP 1310/34. Classification (NCBI taxonomy): domain Eukaryota; class Phaeophyceae; order Ectocarpales; family Ectocarpaceae; genus Ectocarpus; species Ectocarpus sp. CCAP 1310/34. The sequence continues at coordinate 17,420 of CACKRE030000532.1, read as the reverse complement.
GGCGAGAAGATCACACCGGCGGAAGGATGGCAGTCACCCCATCGTTCTAAAATTGGAGCGGAAATACTTTGCCTAGAAGAAGAGTAAGGCCCGTTTCTAAGGTTGTGTCTCCGCTGCTGTTGATGCCTTGAGGTTTGTGCTGCTGGTCTTGCGTTTTAACACGCGACTTATGAATGCTTACCCAGGCTGAACTCGAAAGGGCAGCCACGGACGCGGTGGCCTCATGGGCAGCTTCTTCTTCTACTGCCACCGGCGGGGGGAAGGACCCTCGTGGCGTCATCGCCCTCGCGCGCGAGTACCCGGACACGGACGTCTGGAGAGTCGCCGCGGCGGCCACAACCGCTCTGCTGGGCCGGGGTTACGCCAATCTACGGAGCAAGGGAGTCGCCGCCCCTGCTGCCGTCACCCGGGTGGAGACAGAGCTGAGAAACGGCGGGGCAGGAGGAGGCGGTGCGTTGTTGGACGCGTTGTTGGACGGCGGCGGCGGCGGCGGCGGCGGCGACGGCGGCGGCCGGGGAGGGCAGGACGCTCTGCAGGTCGTGCGCGACGTGTTCGTCGGTGCCGCGGGCGGGGACGACCTCCATCACCTCGATCTTCTCCTCCGGTTGATGTCCGAAGCGTCGGCGAGATCCGGGCCGTCGGGCGGTGCCGAGGCGGGCGGCGCCATCGGCGGCGGTGCGAAGAATCCAATCGAGAGGCGGCTCAACGCGCACATTGGGCTCATGAGACGGCTCCTGAAGGCCGCCCCGCCAGGGCTCGACTACAAAGCTCTCATCGGGGACGATCCGCTGGCGGACCCGCTCGCCGACCCCGAAGCGGGGGCCGCCGCCGCCGCCGCGTTCGCCGGAAACTCTTCGGCGCCGTCCAGCAACGACAGCACCAGCACTAGAAGCGGCGCCGGCGGCGCCGCCGCGACGCAAAGGACGGCGGCAGGGCTGGCGGCGGCGCGAGCGCGGGCCATGGCCGAGGTACGGTCGGTCGCGGGGCTCGAGCACGTCGCGGTACTGTCGAAGCTGGCGGCGCGGATCCCCGGAATGTCGGTCTCGGCAGTGTACCTGGCGGTGGCGCAGCGGGTGCTCTGCGGCGAGACCGGCGGGCTGTCTCCGGAGGATATGGACCTGTTGCGCGGTGCCCTCATCACCGGCAGCGGCGAGGAAGAGGAGGCGGAAGCATTATCTGCCTCCGTGTACCACCTCCTCTCCCCCCTGCTCCCCAAGATGGCGGCGCATGACTTGGTCGACTTGGCCGCGGCTGTCTGCGCCCCCCACGCTGCCGGCGACCACCGGGGGTACTACCCCTGCCGCAGAACGACCGCCGCGGCGACATCCTCGCCGGCCCCCGCGGACAACAGAATGGCACCCTTGCGTCTCACGGTGCGGTGCAGGCGAAGGCTCCTGGCGGCGGCGGCGGCGGTAGTCGCCGAGGGCAGCGGTAGCGCGGAGGCGGCTTCGGCGGCTGCAGCGACTCTTGCCGGCCTGAGCGGCCTCTTGGACGCTCTCGACGTCGTGGCGCCCCGGGAAGTGGTGGGCCGTGAGCTCGAGATGGCCTGGGCAGCGTCGAACAGAGCCCGCAGTAGTGATGGTAATAGCGGCGCAGAGACGGCCACGCTGCAACAAGAGCGCGCGGTCTCCGCTGCTGCCGGGGTTGCGGCAGACATGGTGGCCATGGGCGCCCCCCCCGTTGCAGTAGATGCCGTTTGCTCGGCCATGCAAGCAGCGCTAGGGGTTCGGGCCACCGAAGAGGCTTGGGCAGCCACTGCGGGGGAAGCCTCCGCGAAGCAAGGAGCAGCGGCGACGGAGCTGCTGAACCCCTCCTGCGTCTACACCGCCGCGATCGCAGCGATCTTGGCGCGGTTGGTTTCTGGCGACCAGGTCGACCGTGCACAGGCACTCAAGGCACTCCGGCGGATTTGCACCGTCGCTGCAACCGGATCCGGGGGGTGGGGCGGGAGTCACCGTGATGCCGGGGCGGCGGCGGCGGCGGCGGCGGCGGCGGCGGCCGTGAATGGTAAGGCTTGGGGAGTTCTTGCCCCGAGGCTTGGCCTCTTCTGCAGGGAAGGAGACCCCAGTTTGGGGGCAAGCGACGGCGGCGGCGGCGGCGGTAACGACGAAGCTGCTGCCCCTTCGGTGGTGTTGTGGGCCCGCGCCGAGGTGTTGACCCTCGTGCGAAGCTTCGGTGGAGCGTCGGTTGTCGCCGACGACGAGGAGCCGGAATCCACCACCGGCAGTAGTGCCAGCGAGGCGGTCGGAGGAGTGACAAGCGACAACCAACAGTACGAAGAGAGCCACGGGCTTGTCGGCGACGGTGATGGCGCGGGCCGTAGGTTGCCGTCGCCCTTGCCGGCGCAGCTGTCGGTCCCGTTCTTGCGAGTAGCGGAGCTGGCCATGGAGGCGTTCGGGAAGCGAACCTCGCCGGAGGATGTGGACTCGTGGGTGTCCCGTTCGGCGTTCCTGGGGTTGCTCGTGCCGGCCGCTACGTCGGGTGCTATCTGCGGCAGCCGCAAGAAAGGTGCCTCTGCCTCTGTCTCGCTCTCGTCCCATCTGTGTCTGTATCTTTATCTCTGTCTCTCGCTCGCTCGATCTCGGTCTCCATGTATCCCTCTCGTGTACCTCTTTTTCTCAAATCTGTGTACGTTGACCTTGATCCGCGTTCACGCTGTACCCGCTTGCTACCGACACGATTTCCCTCCTTCACGCGGATTTTCAGCTAGAAACATGCACCGTTTGGCAAGAAACGTGATCGAACGGGCGAAAGCGTTTGTTTCCCCCCCCCCTCCCCCCGCATGACAACCAGCTTGTGGTTCATCCTTGCAAAACGTAGCCTGGGCCGGCGAAAACTCGGCATATCATCGCTCCATATCGGCATTGTAGGGATGCGCGGTCAATGGTCTAACGTCGCCGATATGCGTTTTCATGAGTACCCCCCCCCCCCCCCCCCCCCCCCCCCCCCCCC
>CACKRE030000531.1:26432-37111 GCA_902602495.3 Ectocarpus sp. CCAP 1310/34 | reverse complement strand
GGGGGGGGGGGGGGGGGGGGTCAGCGCATGTCGCGTGGTTGATCCATATCAGAGCACGCCTTGGAAGCTTTACCGCTATCTTACCAAAAGCAAAAGGACGAAACGAGAGGGGATGTAACAACGCACAGGTACTGGTAAACAAGCAAAAAAATACCTTCGCCGCGCCATGCCAATGCCGATGCAACTGTCCCACGGAGGGCGGTTGCAGTCAACGCCCCGATACCCATGCCATCACGGCATGTCGCTACAATATGATTCTAGCTTCCCTACAACCAACACGATCATGGTCCGAACCCCACTATGACACCAAGCCACCTCTTCCCTCGTCCCTTCTTCCTCACCTCCATGGCACCGATGCCACCGTACCCGGACAAATCGAACCGTTGCGCCGCCCGCGCCGTGTCCACCTGAACCGTAACACGCGTTGGATAGAAGAAGGTGCGGGGAACGTTCGTTAGATGAAAAAGGGACATCAGAAGCTGAATCCATTGAAACTGGAGAAAAACGACCATCGTAACGAACGCACCTCGGCGTCTTCGAAAGAGCGGCGTGGGCTTCGGCCAGCGGCTTCGAACATTCTCCGAGACATTGCACAATACCTTAGGAATGAACAGGACGCTTGGAAATAACGTGTCTCCGAAATTAGGCGACTCATTAAACGTCTACGGCCACCATTCCATACATTGCCCCCCCCGCCCAAGAGTATCACCCGAACATCATCTACGCAGTCGACCCCCCCGAAAGCCATCGGCGAACAACCTTCTACATATACCCTCCTCCTCTGCAACCAAAGGCGACTTCTGCCCATGGTACAGGGGGACAGCACCAACCTGGTCGGCAAGGCCCACACTAATGCAATCACCTCCCCTTCTAGATTCACACATACAGGTGTGCGTCATAGGTGATCATTCACGGCCCCGCTATCAAGACAAATACGCCCCCCCCTCCTCGCCCCTCGGTGTTTGCCATCGGGGTTGGGTTTTCGTCGCTTGGCAACGACGTTGTAAAACAAGCCAATTCACTTCGTGAACTCGGCAACCAGGTTACCGTTTGTTTGTTTTTTTACCTCCGTTTTTTTTTGGCGGTAACCATAGTGGTGGTCGAGGAGATCATGTTGTGCGGGGTCGAGAACCCTCACTCCGCGCAAGGGGGATGATCGCACCACGTTGTGTTAAAATGGTCAAGCACCCTCGAGGCAGTTACACAGTGCTTACAACTGTCTCTGGAAGTGAAAGCACCAGAAAATAAATTAAGTCATACGCAGCTGTCATCCGTACGCAAGGAAGTAAGCACAAGATGCCGAACACCCTTAGCAGGATGCAGCGCACCCTTCATGCGACTCGCCGAATATCTCACGGCGCTTCGCGCTTGGTGATGTGAGAGCCTGGTCCGGTGAGAACCCGGCGTGCTCCGTCCCGGCTTTATAGGGATGCGAGGTCAATGGTCCAACGACTACGGCATGCACGACTATGAGTATGAGTACCCCCTTCTAAAAAAAAAAAAACTTCGTGCCTCCCGCGCTATACAAAGCACCCCATTGTTGTCTCCCGTGGCCATCCACTGCTCCTCCTCCCTTGTATGCCAAATAAATATACCCGGAAAAAGTTCGTACCTCCGACACTTGTAAACCAAATAAATCCGAAACAACAGTCGTACCTCCCACACTATACCAACAAAGATATGGAGATTGCCGTCTCCTGTGCCCACCCGCTGCTCCTCCCCCCTTCCATGCAAATATACCTGGAAACTCTTCGTACCTCCCACACAATAAGCACCCCGCTATCGTCCCCAGTCGCCATCCACTGCCCGTCCCCGCTGCACGCGATGCACCGGACGCTCGCCGCATGCCCCTTGTACTCTACGCACAGGGCGTTCGGGAAGGGTTTGAGCTCTCTCGGTCGCGGCAGGCGAGGAACCAGTGACTCCGGGTCGATGTTGAGACGTCGCTTGAAGGCCCGCGGGCAGAGGTAGAGGTCCAGGCATCGCTCGAAGCGTTCCTTGACGAACCCCCCGTAAGCACCGACCTGTTTAAGACAGCATAGTAACATATTTTCAACGCAATCACCGACCTGTTTAAGGTAACGCAACACGTGTGCTTGTACCATATTTCAATCAAATTGGTTGTCTATCCGGAACTATTTTTTATATCTGTGAATAGAGATAGACTTGTTTTGGATGTTGTTACAAGAGAGAAAAGGGAGCGAGATGAGGGTTTCCAAAGCGATTGTCGTGGAAGGTGGTGATTGGATGAGGACGAGGAAAGGCGTCGTTACCGTATACGACACAAGATAACACGCACCCTGGCCCGATTTAAAAAAATATGTAAATATCAACAGCAGAAAGAGTGGGGGTACCGAAAACGGCGGCGTTAAGGCCTTCTGGTCGAGAGCTCTCCGAACATGTTCTGTGTCGTTTATGCATCCCCTTCGTCGTGGAGTAATCGAGCTTAGAAAAATGGGTTCAGGGGGTGTGTTATCTTGTGTCATATATGGTAGTCTGTCCGTGGACAGGGTGGTGTGTTCGTGCGTGAAGCATGAAGGTAAGCGCGAAGCGCGAACGACTGAGACGGATACTCACCCACGTAAAACTGAGCAGCCACAACAGCGTCGTCGGATGGTTTATTCCAGAATATCTAGCAACCTGGGTCGTAGGGAACACCAAGATCAGCAAGGCCCACCCCCGCTCTCTTTTGTCTCTTATCTCTAATTCTCTCTGTGCTGTCTCTCTTTCGCTTTCTGTACCTATCTCATCTCTGGCTGTCCCTCCCCCTCCCTATCTGAAGGGTCTTCCCCACCCCCCACCACCCTACTGTAGGCGTGTGGATGAAACCATACCTCTCGAAGGGAATCGAAGCTCTTGGGGATGAAGTTGGTTGGCCTCTCCGATGGATCCATCTCCTGCGTCCCGGGTACGGTAGTAAGGGAGTCCCATCACGCAATAACGTGCGATACAGGGGAGGGGGGAGGGGGGAGGGGGCGGGCGGGCAAGAGGACGATGAGTTTCATAAACTACAAGAGTGAAACCATAGCAACACTCGCAAAAAGAACATGTTCGCACTGGTCATCGTCGTCACTCCTGAAGCTACAGTAACCGAAGAACAAATGTCGGTCCAATCCATCGAACCAACGCGCTTGTTGTCCTTCGTCACTCCTTACAGTCGCCAAACGGGTACTATATGGCTCCTCACCTCCCACTGCTTCTGCTCCTCCTCCGTCAGCAAGTACTCCTTCGGCGGCCTGTAGCTCTCCGCGTGTCCAGGCAGGGGGATCTTAGGCGCAGGGATGTGCATCGGTCCTCGGTGCCTGTCGCATCGCGCCGTGATGTGAGAACAACGACAAAAAATTGAACATGTAAAAAATCCGGCACGAGAGGAAAGGACGGTTGACATCCTATATGGTATCGGTGTGAATGGAGGACGCGGGGCTGATCGATGCCAGTGAATGATGTCGCTGTTTTTGTTTTTATTGTAGTTTTTTTTGTCGTCCTCGCTTGGAGAAAACAACCTTGACAGGCCGATGATTTCGAGGCCACTCCGGAAGCCGTTTCGGTGCACTACAGCTACGGCACTGCTTCGAAAAGCTGCAGATATTGCTACCCACCCTGCTAAAGCTGCCTTTTTAGGACAAGATGGTAATAGCTCACTTTTCTGGGATGTCGTCATCGTCCTTCCAAATGGCGTAGCTGTCTTCCTCCACCTTCTTCTTGGGGTTAACGACGATGCGCCCCTCCCGAATACCCTTCATCAGCTGGTGTACCTTCATCATCTCCCACTATTGTATTAGATGTTACACACGCAGCGCACGTCCACAATATCAACCGTAAGATCAACACAGATATTTATGTGCTGATGTGCATGTACAGTAAACGGGTGAAGAGAACCAACCACGGGAGAAGGTAGCGAAAGAGCAACGGTTTCATCTCCGAAACAAGTCTCGAATCAACTGCAATGATCAATGATCAACCGGCGTGGGATACAATACAACGCCTGGGAGCATGATGTCCCGGTCTGACCTTTCCGTGCCCCTCGACGTCAAGTGTTAAATCACTAGTGATCCAGATATATCTCGAGTCTATTTATTCAGGGGCGCATTCTACGCCATCCGCCCTTCCCCCACGCGCTCGGTTTAACAATTAGACGCAGCGTGGGTGTATGCCGCCATCGCATACGTACAAGGGCTTGGTCGATTGTGGGGTACCTTAACATCGAGAATATATGTATCGCAGGTTTCGTGCAGGTTTGGTCAAGCTCTTCACGCTGTCTCCATTTCTTGGTTCCCAGATTCTCAAGCAGTAGCGCATGCAGTATACGGGGAGTGTACAATTCACTCCAACGCCCTTTCGACCGCAGGCGCATCAATCAGTCTCCTCCTCATCCACCCAGAAAACAAGGAGTCTGCGCAAGGCTTGTTTCTGAAACCCTTTCCACCATCTTCCTGATCTCGTAGGGGTGGACAGGTACAACTATTACGATACCGTATATGACACAATATAACAAACCCCCTGAACCAATTTTGAAAGCTCGATTACTTCGCGACGAAGAACATCAAAAACGAAACGATAGGTTTTCGGAGAGTGTTCGACCAGACGGCTTTAGCGCCGCCATTTTCGGCGCTGCGACTCGTTCTGCTGTTGACAGATCGAGCTTTGAAAATTGATCCAAGGGTGTATGTTATCTTGCGTCATGTTGTACACGATATGCCTTACGCCCCCCCAACTTACCTTGCTGGGGATGAAGCGACGCTTGGGCTCATCTCCTCCCTCCAGTGGCATGACCTGCTTCTCGTGTGTGAAGTAGTCCACGTAGTCTGGGTACGCCTGGAACTCTGGGTGCGGGAAGGCGCCGGCCTGGATGCGGCGGATCACCTCCAGCTCTCGGTCTGTCAGGGTCACCTGGTCAGGGTTTTTCGGTTTGTTGTTGGGGACAAGGGGATCGGGGACGGGAGGGATGATTCCGTTAACTTTGCAACAAAAGAAACGCAACGCCGGTATTAACGAAAAAATCGACAAAAAATATGCAGACACCAAAATCGAGCTCTGACTGGTTGGTCCGAGACAAAAAAACAGTTACTTTTTCGTATCGGGCAGAGCTTAACATTGAATTCCTGACGTTGAAAAACAAAGTCCCGGGGGGGAAATTTTTCACCAATCTTGAAAACCAAACAAAACAATTACTGCGGGGGGTGCTAGCACATAACAAAATCTTCATTCACGCCTCTTCACGCCATGTTTCGGATGAACACCAGGTAAAAAACAAGCCACCTTCATGCACCGCCGCCGGCGGATGCGATGCACGGCTTCGGGTACGGGAGAAACGAAGTGCAAAAAAAAAAAATGGAAATCTCTGGGACATTTCGCGAACCGGGGTACCTCCTCAGTTGGCTGAACAACGGGCTCTCGAGGCGACCGATGCTCCTGCTTACAACCGGAGAAAGATCTCTTGCAAACTGACCCCATCAACAAAAAAGGTTACCTCGCGGTCGTTGTAGGCGTCGTACACGGTCCTGGCGTAGTTGGGGTCGTCCCTTGCGCTCAGGGCGGCATCTATTCCGTTCCCGGTACCGTCGGCCCGCTTCATCACCTTGCCCCCGCTCCGGTCGTAGCCGATGTGGTCGTACTCGTCGTACCAATGCAGGGGAACTACATACAGCATTAATGTGGGTTGCGCGCCAACACGCGGAAAAGGGGCAAGAGCATAAGGATGACCGAAGAGGGGATTGAAGGCGTTGATTAGGGAAAAACCTTGAGGGTGGTTGACACACCAAAAGAATGTGTAGCCGTACTGCTGTGTGTTGTTGTTTTCTTGGTGTTAAAAATCATTCTGGCCTACCTCTACAGCATCCAGTACCTCCTCTTCTTCCCTGGTCAATTGTAAGAGGCAACGACACAGAGTATTGCCTGGCGTCAAACTGCCCCAGCACGAGATACTACAGCAAATACAACAACAAAAGAAAAGGTTCATGACGAATCCCCATCACACCGTCCGCCGCACAGTCTGTGCTTCGTTCGACACGTACGGTGCGGGAGGGACAGACCTCAGGCTCTGCCCGGGCAATGTTTTCTGACGTTGTCTTGCTGATTACAGCAAGCAGCGCCACAAAACGGTAGGCACAGCACGTGTGATAGAGCAATCAACTTGTGTCACCATCACCAGTATCGTAGGTTATATCCCTGCCGGGCCTACCGCTACACGCATGTGTTCCTCTGCTTTGAGCTGAGTTGTTGCTGTTGACGTGACAAACCGACGTTGATTCGTATATTCCACGCGTTACGGATACAACTCTCGCCGCACGCAAAAAGAGAACAGAATAGGACAAGTTGCTCGCCGCCGCAACATTACACGCGGCCCCATGCGCGCATGGTGGGTTGCCAGGGTAGAGGCAGCCTTCACCAGCCAAAGGAAGGATGGCCTTTTTTGCGTAAAAGCGTAGGTGGTCGGCATACACCTGGTGCTAACGCCCCTTCGTTTACGTTCTTGAATCTGGAATCTGACCGTTGTTTTTTTGTTTGATGGAAAACGTTGGGCTTTGCCAACGCACAGATGCCAGCGTGAACTGAATACCGTAGGCCGAGGTGACCAGTCTGCTGCTGCTGCCTGCAGAGAGCCTCTTCCGAAGTGTTATAAATATGCATCTGAGATTAGTTGTGGTGCAGCTACGATACACACTGTTATAGGGAATGCACTCGCGTGAGGGGATGATGTCGAACACTGCCGGTGAATCGTGGCAAAAGCGGTGCTGCGTCCGTACAACTTGATGGGTGTACCAAGGCCGTGAACAGCCTACTCCGGACGAAAGCAAACTCAAAATAATTTTTGATTGTCACGATGTGTATCTCCTCCGCGACTTGTGACTCACCCCTGCCGACCGTGTTCCGGTTCTCCTCGTCATCGTCCGAAGAGAGATCGTCCGTGTGCATCGCCATCGACACAGCCAGAGCGCCGTCGCCTCTGTTCGCCCCGCCGGTCAAAGCGAGAAAAGGAGAGAGAGCGAGAGGAGAGAGAGGGCGAGAGGGAGGGAGGGAGGGAGGGAGAGAAAAGCACAGACAGACAGACAGACAGACAGACAGACAGACAGACAAACAGACAGAGAAGACAGATGGACAGACAGACGGACAGACAGACAGATAGAAGAGAGAGGGAGAGAAGGGAGAAAAGAAAGACAGTTAACAAATCGCAACCAGCGTGGGCTTGCGAATGGCGGCGGAGTCCTGAGAAAATACGGCGTACGCGTACGCGCGTGCTACATTGATCTCCTACACGTTCGTCTGAAGGCATTGCACGCTGAGATTCGAGCCAAGTACCGCATGTTTCGGAGTTCTTGGCTACTCTCGCAAAGAAACCAAGGTACGTCCGTCGTAACCTTGACCTCAACCCCACCAACCACCGCACAAGAACAATCATTGCTTCGCGCCCCAAGCGCCCAAACTAAGCAACCACACCCGTCTTGTCCCCGCCTAGGCCCGTTTTCCAGACGGTTACAGCCCGACGTTTGTGTCCCACCCCCGACCATCCCCGTGCTGGCTTATTATAGTCTCAATCAAGAGACATTATGGAGGGAGGGGGGCTATACGGCACTGCAAAAAACTACGGCTGTGAGAAATACAGCAGTGTGCGCGAGACGTCCGCTCCTTCGCCACCCAGCCTGCTCACTTTTGCGCTTTGATCTCGGCGTCTCTAGAGCCCATGGACCACGTCTGTCGAGTCGACTCGTCAAGCTTCACCTTGCCGCTGCCGCCGCCCTTGCCCTCGTCGTCATCCGAATCCTTCGATACGATGGTTCCAGAAGAGAATCATTGCGGTCGAGTTTCCGGACACGAACAAGAACCGATTGTGTGTTGTTAGGATCAGGTTGCCGGCATTAAAACTTCAGAAAAAAATGCCACAGAGACGGTCGTATGAAGGGATTCCGATAAGGGGGAGGGTGTACGTCGCAATAAGTGTTGAGTGTAACGGCCCCTGAATAACAGACTGCTCTACCAGGTATTGGTACTACGTAAGCATTTAGAGGTACGGTATTATATTAATATTATAGTAGATTCCAGAGAGGGAGCAGATCAGCGCCCTAGCGGGGGGAAGAAACAACACGAATTGAATCAGCTTTAGGCCTTTGTCGGTAACCTTGAGAGTACAATAGAATACAGGAGTCGTGACTCAACGAGGTCATCGCAATTCCACTGGAAACTCCCTAGTGAGATATGAGGGGCACAAGAGCCCAAACCTTCCACACGATGCAGCGGCACCGACGCGTCCATGCAACAGCGTGGTGCAGTCGGATATGCTCTGGGCTTTCTGGACGGTCATGGGCTGAATATGAATAACCTCGACACATGGCCCTCGTGGGGTCATCGCGAGTGATGCCCACAAAGAGGGTCTTGACAGCAATAGTAGTGATGATGAGGCGCCAACCACCAGATGATGCACTTGATGATACTGTTTGGAGGTGTAGTTCGCACACCCCGTCGGCCATCGGTCGGTACACTGCATTAGTCTCACCTCCTCCGCCTCTGCCTGCTGCCGCTCCATCTCCTCCGAGTCATCCGAGTCCGACCCCTGGTCTTCAAACTCTTCGGATTCCTCTCCCGAATCATCATTATCGTTGTCGTCGTCGTCGTCGCTTCCATCGTCGTCTCCTTCTTCGCCATCTTCGCTTCCGTCCTCGTCATCAACCTCCTCGCTCGAAGAGCCGTTCGAGAGCTCTGCGTGTGCGAAACGTCAACGACTTCGTTACGATCTTGTCCTTCGCGGTGGCTAACCGCAACGACAACAAGCGATACCATTAGAGACGGAGAGCTGGTAAGAAGAGATGGCACCCCGACCATAGACCGATTTTCAAAAGCTCGACTGCTCCTCAACCAAGCTTGCGCTAACACCACAATCGTGGGTTTGGAAACATGTCGTCGAGGGCTTTCCGTAGACGTATCGGGCTCTTTCCGCATCCACTTGGGAGCAATCAAGCTTGGAAAAGGCCGGTGTAGGTAGAGAGACATCTCTCCGCCTCTTTCGGCAATAACAGAGGGGAGCCCGGTTTAGTGCACGTTGAATAGTGCAGGTAACACCTTTGGAGACAGACAGCGCCCTCAATAGTGCAGGTCCTGCACTATTGACCTGCACTATTGAGGGAGGTCCCGCTATGGTTGGGCTCCGCGGTGCCCCGCAATAGTGCAGGTTGGATGCACACAAGGACCAACACAACAATCAAGGAGGGAATCATGGCGTGGAAGAGAGAGCAAGAGCTTCGAGCCAGATGACCTTCACCACAACAAACGACGCAGGGCCAGAGAACAACTGCCGAAAAGCAATGATTATGAGAATGATGGTGGTGGTGAAAGTAAGGATGATGATGGTGAAAGTACTCTAAAACAAACTAGAGTGCAATGTAGCAGCCTTCTTGGTAGAGGAGTGCAGTTTTCTTCTGTTGCTATACCGTTTCTCTCTTTCATTCGGAGAATAGCTTAGTCTCCCCCATGCTGCCCCCTCACGGGGTTCCAGTTAATGGCATTTAGTGTCTCGTGTTTTGAACCGCACTGAGACTAACGTCTTTTCATTGGTCAGCCGGTTAGCGCGGCCGATGCTAGCAATAAAGACACACACACACACGGACAGCGACGAAAGCAACACAGAAACGAGGGTACACGTGCTGCTACAGACCCTAAGAGCTCTACGCAGAGGCGCCTTTCGAGGACGGTGATCTGGCGATGATAATAGCGCATTCCGCTAAGCGGGTGCGCCAGGCAGACATGAGGTACTTTTTCGCGTAGTACAGGCGGGGGGTCAGCTGTAGCAAAAAAGTAGGTAGTGGTTGTTTGTTTCTTGCAGTGAGCTTCCTGTCTTGTTTTTTTATTTCTCTGTCTTGTTTATCTCGCAACATCGAAGGAGGGTAACGAGGACTGAGATTTAGCTTCGTTGGCTACGTATTAATGTAGAAGGGTTGGTTCGCGCGACAGCAGTTCAGGGTGTGCAGTATACAGTACGAGTGCTGAGGCAGGAAGAAAATAACGGTGGAACATGCAAGTAATTCTTCTACAACATCTCTTGTGTGTGACAAGGGGGACCCACACGCGTCACGAGACAGTCTCCCCACGCCCATGCTAGGACAGGGCCCAGCACTACTGCAACTCGATCCATTTCGTACCCAGTTAGCCCCGCAAAGCGCGAGCGCCACACCATGAAGTTAAACATCTCCTCAATAGTGCAGCACCTGCACTTTTGAGGGTTGTTCGATACATCAATAGTGCCGAAGCTGCAGGAAATTTCTCTGGACACACCCCTTCATTATACCGGGCCCCCCTCTGTACCACAATAGCAGCAATAAGAGAACGGCGTCAGAAACTCTGCCGCGTGCAGATACATACATCAGCGCAGAGAGAGTTAGGCGGTATGCATAGCATACTTCCATGACGTCGATCTAGGAGATAACTTGACGCTTTCTCGCCCTCCTCAGCATGAACACGAAACGCTGTTGCGCGAGACGCTTGGTAACGGTATGGGTGCACGTGCGCACGTTACCTTCGGAGCTGTCTTGGTCACGTTCCTCCATGGCTACGGCTCCCTCGTCCTTCGCCTTGCGGCCCTTGCCATTTCCACGTACAGCTTGGCCAGGTTTCGCCTTTTCAATGTCCGGGTGATACAGCCAAAAACGATGGATAGCATATGCATTCATACACAAGCGCGGGCGGGGGGG
>CACKRE030000531.1:6143-18187 GCA_902602495.3 Ectocarpus sp. CCAP 1310/34 | reverse complement strand
CCCCCCCCACCACCGCTGCCGCTGCCGCTAGTGCCGCCGCTGCTGCTGCCGCTAGTGCTGCCGCTGTTGCTTCTGCTGCTGGTGCTGCTGCCACCGCTCCTGTTCCTTGCGAAGGCAGTCTTCATGCCCGCCGGCGCCTTTCCCTCGACAGCCTTGGCAGCCTTGACCGTGAAGGGAGCCAGCCGGAGGGAAGACTTCCCGCTGCTGGTGCTGGTCTTGCTGCTGGTGCTGCTGCCGGTGCCCAATAATGCCACCCGTGCCATCAGGGCCTCGTGCGTCGCGAAGCCGGCGTCGTGGCGGGAGCGCTTCTGGCTCGACGCGCCCGCCGCCGCCGACTCCTCCACACGGGATCGCTTCCTGTCCGCGCCTCCCTCGCTCGGGCACTGCAGGCTGGCGGAGTACGATGAGCAGCCGGACATGATGAACGGAGAAGACGAGCCGGAGACTTTCTTGCCCGGGGTGTCCTTGGAGGTAGAGGGGGAGACAGGGGAAAAGAGAGACGAAGAATCGGACATTTCGTCATCGGTGGATCCCGCGCTGCGGCTGGCCGAGGAGCTGATGTATTGCGTGAAGCGCCCGAACCCGAAATCCGTCTGCTTGAGAAGTGGCGGCAGGCGGAGTGAGTAAATGCGAAGGTGTGCTCACCTTGTAGGGGGTGCCCGGGGAACTGCGCGTCGCGTTGAAGATTTAAACGATTACTACGACTGCTAGGCGCTGCAATGCCACGGGTAGAGTAACTCTGTTTCTGTGAAAATCTCTCGGTACAACATCACCTTCCAAGGTACTACTCGGCTCATCAGTACGGTGTCAAAACCACAGCGTGAGAGGTTGTCGTGGAGAGAAGTCTCTGGACTCGCTCACCGGCAGGGAGTCCGCTCCACACCGTTTGCCAGTCTTCATGCGCACGAGCGCTCCCGCCGCCACGGCCTCCTGGATGTCGGGCAGTCATCACGCGCGATCATGAGCGGATCAGACATGAAAAATGTTTTGGGATATGGATCAGACATTCATGCGGCATGCAAGTTAAGTCGTCTTGTCAGTTATGGAACGCCTAGGCATGCTTGGTAGGCCTCTGCTGGCATTAAACATCCTAGAAGGCATTACAGGAATGACCCCACATTTTGATGCAGGGTATCTCACTGCGCTTGAGCAGACCTCACCCTTACGTTCAGCATCGAGTGTACAGCCATGTCCTTCCTTGACATGGCCCGAAATGCCAGGGAAGGGGCGTAACCCGCGCGTTTTGTAGCGTACTCCAGGTTGCGGGCTCTCTGTGAGAACCGCGTCGGAATCATAGTCAGATGCTTTTCGAAAGCTCTCTGACGAGGAAGGTACGTGCTGGATTGTTGAGGACACCGGATCACATCTTGTAGAGTGCAGATTAGAGGGAAGGTGTACATAACCCAATTGGATTACACCTTGGTGGGCTACAACAGTTAACAACTATTCAGTATGCTGGATGTGTGGCATTATTGTGCTTCTCCATATTTAGTACAGTAAATTATTCGTGACCAACATGTGTCTTCTGTGCGCGCATATAGAAATAGGTCTCGGTCTCGAATGGATCAGGAGCAATGCCAACATGGCACGTGCAAAGGTCAGGACAGCACGTCCAAAGGTTAGGACAGGGTGAAATTCACGTCAAGTTGGCAACGCGTCCAAAGGAGTAGTAGTAGGTCCCATTTCTCAGCGGCCATGCACGAACGCTAAGATGCCTGACCAACGCTTGCCGCACATATTTTATGTGCAGCGATCGCACGCTACACCATCGCGTACAGAAAGCTGTGATTGATAAACAGGAGTCTGCTGTGATTTTTTTTTATGCACATTGACATAGACCATCTCCTGTTTGATTTTTGTGCTGCATGGTGCTGCATGGTGATGCCGTACAATCGACCGAGAGTGATTTCTAACAGCAGAAGCTGTATCTGTAGTCCAGACGCATGCCAGCGTGGTGGAACCTACCCACCCAGTAGCCTAGGCATGATGACACCAACTACAACTCACAAACTTTGAGCGCGCGCCAGGGGGATTTGTTGTGCATGCGTGTCTTGGTATGTGAAATCATGCGCGCTTGTGTTACATATCGCTGGAACAGCAAGTCTACCAAAACTGGACTCGAGTAACCTCGATGCGCGAAACCGTAGAAGTACCCCGTATCACCTCGCGTGGAGTCCCACGCCCCCCAGTCTTTGATGGGCGGGTTACAACAAGAAAGCCACGGACGCGTCCGCGGACGCGAACCATCCTATCTCGACGGTCTACCTACTCTGCTATAGGCTAGTCCTCCCATCCAGCCGACTGCTCGACATCGTTTGACAGAGCGTACGTTGAGTTGGCAGGGGCGAGACGAACTAAGCTGAACCGCAGTTGCGGGGCTCGTTGACAAGTAGATTCCTCGCGTCGGCAGTGAGCCAGCGAGGCTGGTGTGCTGCCCGGGTTCCCGTGGCTGCTCAGCCTGCTAGTGAGTGCTGCTTGCTTCGGCTGGTCTAACGCGCTGCTGCTGTGTAATGCGAGTTGGTCGTCGCGTCACCGGAGTGTGCCACTCGCACACAACCAAAGCCAGAGTACAACGATAGCACGTTCGATGAGGGACTGCGTATCCGGCAAAGGGTTTGACCTTTGGGCAAGGTATGTCCTTTTCACCCGGGCGCTGATCGTTTTGCGCTGGAGTGGTCGAGAGGGAAGGTTGTGGATACAAGGGGGTGAAAACAGCAACAATAATGGCGCTTTTGTAATGACAAAAACAAACAAACTTGATCTTGAACCAATCAGAGCTGGATGTATCGGAGAATTTTCTCGTTGTGTATGTATTGAATAAAACAAAATGAACAGTTATGACGCGCCAGCACATGCTTTCGGTCGCAGCGATGAACGGGAACCCGCACTGGTACGAAGACCATGCGAGCGATTGATTCACCCGCCTCTGGTGTGTTAAAGAAGCCCTTCATCCATTGGCGATGCTACCTCGACTAATGGTTGCGACAAGCTCTCGTATCGTCTTCTCTTGAATGCAACATGTCGAATAATTGTACTTATGTGTGATAACCGCGAGAGTATCTTGGAAACTTGCGACGCTGGTGTGAGACGCCGCGGGCGCACAGTAGCCTGGTGGCCGCGGCAGATCGATACAGTTTTCCCTGATGACCCCAACACAGGGGCGACTTCTCGTCGGCGTAGTATATAAGACAGATCCCATTTTTTTATTTTTTTGTCTCCCGTCATTGGACACTGTAGTCTGCCCCTCTGGCCCCTATCCTCCACTTCTACCAGCTAGACGACCCAACCGGGGTCACATAGGAGGGGGGGGTTGGACCCCCTCCTGCGGTTCCTGCCTGACATATTTTTATCGCGAGAAGGGTAGAGCAATCCATTCCCTCGCGACTTATGAAGTCGATCAAGTTTACTAACAACAAGCTTTGCAGCGCGCGTCGCTTCCAACGGAGACCAGGATTTGATTAGCGAGAAAAAACTCACTCTGTCCAATGTGCCAAGCTGATTGCGTCGAATGTTTCCCACTATAAGAAAACGATTTTATTGTCGTAGCACCGGAGGCAAGAACCTGCAAGATGATCTCGTTTGCTCTCAAGGCAAGACGCCAAGGTTACAACAGGAAAGTCTTGAGCAGGGGGCTCATCTTCACTTTTCCCTGAGATAAGGTTGCTTGTTCGCTTGGCCCACAGCCGTCGACTCTATTATACGCCTGTATGTACTTGACAACAACAACTTTCAACAGGGTTTTCGCCTGATTGAGACCGGAGTATACGATTGAGAGCGTGAGCCAAAAAAAATGAAATTTCGGGTACAGACGCCTCTTGCCATTTCTTGGGAAGTAGGGGGCGGGCTCTTCCAAGAAGCGGCGCGAATTGAAGGTCTCATCAGCAGCGTCACGAGCATATGCGTGTCATCGCGATCGGATGCTGCAGCTAGGAGCTAGACAAGTTGCTAGATTTCCCCAGATTGGCTATTCCTGCCTCAGACTGTTTCAGGGCGATTTGATCGCGGGCGGTGAGCTCTGCTGTAGATTCTGCTCCCCGCTGTAGCTCCACAACGAGAGACGCCCACAGGATGACCAGGGTATCGGCTTGTAGCTACGGGCTAGGCCTTCAATTCAAGTCACGCAGCAAGCTCCACCTCTCAGCGGTTTTCCAGCTACAGCGTATCGCACAATCTCGCTCTCAATCAGAAACTCCGCTCTCAATCACACTAAAACCTTGTTTTTCGTGGATCATACTCAGCATCATGCATTTTATAAGAGACGATTTTATCTACGGGATACCTCCCGACGTTGTGTGTTGCTGTAGTCTAGGCAACACGTTCCTCCTGAAAAAAAAACGGGTCTTATATTAGCGTACAGGGGTGCGGCCCGCGAATGAATGAATGTTGTTTGTTTGTTTTTTTCCCATCATTGGACTCTGTCGTCTGCCCCTCTGGCCCCTATCCTCCACTTCTACTAGCTAGACGACCCAACCGGGGTCACATAGGAGGGGGGGGTTGGACCCCCTCCTGCGGTTCATGCCTGAGGTATTTTTATCGCGAGAAGGGTACAGCAATCCCTTCCCTCGCGACTTACGAAGTCGGTTATGGTTTAATAGCAAACGAGCTTTGCAGCGCGTCGCTTTCATCCTAGACCAGGATTTATTTAGTGAGAAAATGTGTGTCGATCGGACTTGCTGCGCACCGTGATGGCATCCGTGGGCGAAAAAGTGACAAAACGTTGTACGATTAACATGCGTTGGCCCATCAACGGAGGCTTGTGGAAGGGATGTATTGTAGT
Organism: Ectocarpus sp. CCAP 1310/34; assembly: GCA_902602495.3. NCBI lineage: Eukaryota > Phaeophyceae > Ectocarpales > Ectocarpaceae > Ectocarpus > Ectocarpus sp. CCAP 1310/34. Next base: position 13,410 of record CACKRE030000531.1, on the reverse strand, counting down.
CCATGTCCTCTAGACTATATAGACTATATTGCCGAGTGTTGTACTGTACTTGATGTTAACCTCTAAATATGCGGAGTAGGGTGCTGCTGTAGCCGCTGCTGGCTGCTGGATAGAGGAATCTGCCGAGCTCACATCTACATCTACAAGCGTCGGATGCAGTGATAACACTATCTCCTTCGTTACCACGCAGTACAATTACTGGACGCTGATAGCTTTCGTGAGCTCAATCATGGTGGGCGGCAAGCGCGCTAAGGAACCCGGCGAAATTCCCGCTGCCGAAGTTACTGACAACAGCCAGCAGGCAGGTAGGGTTAGCTATGTACAGCCTCCGAGCGACACCCAGCCAGAATGGCCCGACAGCTGAGCGACAGTTATTTTTTCCGCTCACTGCGTGATGTGACGGGTTACGTTTTGGTAGTTGTGATGTGTGTTGAGGAGCTGCTGTTGGTGTCACAGGGGAAGGTGACCGTGTGTGATGTTCGGTGTCGTGAAACGCGGCGAAACTCCGGAGAAAAAGTCCGGTCCCGAAACGGAAAAACGGTTCACTGCTGATCCCTCCGCGTTGTTCGTTCTCTGTCTCGCCGTCTGTCGCCTGGCTGGTCGAGTCACCCACCGGCACGATATCCCGATCCCCGATCATTTTGTCTAAGTGTGACTTTGGTTGACCAAACTAGGGAAGGAGGCGAGGCACTCGGCAAGCCGCCAAGCCTCCAATCGGGGTGGAAATAGCTTCTTTATGAGCGCGGCTGAGGCCTCGCGGCCTCGACTGCACGTTCGTCGAAGCAGGTTTTCGGATCAGTTTCGCATTCTGCCAAGCTGCCCAGTGCGAAGCAGAGAACACTACCACCGTATAGATGCCATACGACCGACTTGACGCATTCAATATGGCCCGAGCGTCCGAGCAAAAAGCATGTAGCCACTAAGCGCTCCGCGCTAGGCTATAGACACGTAACCGAGGCGCCTGTTTTGAATCGCTGACACGGAGATCACAATCGACATCATGGATTCAACACAACAGCAGCGACGGCAGAGAGCAGAGGAGTGGTGGAAACTGGCAGAAACCGGCGGACCAGCACACCATCCATGAAAATACCCCAAGTTGGCGCAGCAAAGGATCCGCAACTACTGAGTAGAGAAACATGCCGTCGAGCTACCATACGTGACACAAGATACCACACCCCCTGGCACGATTTTCAAAGGACGATTGTGGAGACCACCTTCATAAAGGTACCATCTCCCCAACGTCTGTCGAGGACGATTCCCTCTTTCACAATGGCGTCGACGTGAGATGTCAGAGTGCCTGCTTTTGGTCGAGGACGATTCTCTCTTTTCACAGATTCGTTGATTACTCCACGACGAAGAGGATGCACAAGCAAAACAATTCGTTTCGAAAAGCCCTCGACAAGATGGTTTCACGACGCCGTTGTCGGTGCTGCCATTCTTGCTGCTGTATTGTAGAGGAATTTAGCTTTGAAAATCGGTTGCAGGGTGTGTGATATCCCACGTCTACCTGTAGTTAGTCTGATGTTTTAGGGCTGCTGTACATATTTTACATGTAGTTCCATGATTTTAGATGTGCGGGCATGTAAAAAAAAAAACGAAACCTGCCTTCCCATATGGTACGTTGAGGGCTCTTCTTGCACGACGTGCAGCGGTGTGTAAACTAGAAGCCAATCGCAATTTCACGTCCCAGCCTAAGGTGTCGGTAGTCAAATCATCACCTCAGAACGTTCAAGGCAAAAAATGGCGGCTCAACATTTGGCTACATGTTAAGAGGACATGTTCTTGACTGAGTCCACAGCATCACCAGTCAGCGTGTGTTGGGCATGTGTGCGCCCCACGACAACCATCTCGTGATCTTGAAAGATCGCGTATGCCTTCTAACTTCTCTAACTTCGAACTCAAGTCACACCATTGCGGTTCCAGCCCGCAACCTACAGCTTCCCTATTCGCTTACTCTCCATGATGGCCGTGATTCGTACAGATAAAAACCATGCCCCTGTTGACGAAAATTTATGCAACGGCGCCCCGATCTTGATAATAAAGGTGTACTACGTGTACCCCAAACCAAATACCGGTTGAGGAAGCGGTGGTAAAAAGAACGTGCTGACCGACGTCGCCGTGCCCACGACGAATCCGTCCCGTACTGTGCTAACCTACCCTCTGAAAATTCGCCCTTCTCAACCCGTGACTTCAAAGTTGAAATTGTGGTACCAACAATCGTAAATTACATGCATGCACAGTTGGTCCCTCCTGTGCCTAAACCCCCCTACCATCCAACGGTGGCTGCGAAAGCACCAAGGTGCAGTGTAAGAAAAAATTGCGAGAAGGGTGACATACTGATACTGCACAGCTCAATACTTTCACATCGTATTCACTGCACGTGAAACCGCAAGGAACGTGAAAAATGCAACGAGCAGGGTAGTCCAAAGAGAGCAACGTAAAAACACCTGACGTGGTCACATCGCTTTCAACTACAGCCTGTGCAAACTCTATTTCTACCGAGGAGACCCCGACAAGCCTCGAACCCTATTAGTGCTAGCTGTGACAGAAACATAAGGTGCGGGGCCTTGGCAGTAAAGACGATCTCTTGGCGTTGGTCCTTCCAAGTGGGCGAAATATTCGTCTTTTCCTGTCACTTCTTGTCGATCATAGATCGCCCCATGCCCCTCCTGGGCAGTCCCTCATCTTCTCCATGCTTCGTTTGGCACATGGCGGGAAAAAAAACGGCCAGCGATACCTGATATTCAGAACACAACAACAACGCGCACATGCCGAGAGAAGCGGGACAGGGGACGGGCGGCGGGAATAGACGAGGTCAACCGCCGCGTGCTTTCGAGCACGCGACTACGCCGACCCCTCTACTGCCGAAACATGAATGAAAAAGGGCGGACACACCCAAACGCAAAAACACCTAACTCAATCATGCAGTGCGCTTTCACTGCCACACGTGTGCCTGCCTCTCTCTCGATTACCCTTAGAGTCGCTCAATGCATGAGCTACGCCTCCAGTACGATACGGCTGGGAGTTGTGAACAATGGTGAAAGGCCGCAGCCCAGGTGGATGTTGGATGTTCGAAAAGCGTAGCCATGCCGCAGGTTTCAGCGGAAAGGTTAGCAAGGCACTAGTGGCCAGAGGTCAGGCTGAGTGGAGGTTGCACGCCGGAGTGAGCAGCTAGTCCCGCATCTCGCATGATAGTGGCGTTAATCCAACAAACACGGCGGGCTGCCACACACAGACCAGAAACGCGTTCAAGGTCGATCAATCCCGTCTCCTCAACCTCCCCACCCCAACCTTCACAGAACAAACAGGTTGTGATCGGTGTCCAACCTTTCCCTCTTCCCCCCAGTGCACCCTTGAACGGGATTTCTGATCAGCACCTACAGGCTGTTGATCTAATCAACACCCCCTCAGGTTCCTGATTGTCTTATCTACCGATAAACGTCCCTGGCGGTTACATTGACGGATGGTCCTCACGATACCGACACCGCCACTCATGCCTGTATCATTTTCACGAGGCATAGGCCAATCATACAAAGATGCAGGAACTCGAAGCCGAGCGCCTAACCCACGCCTCACCAGGAGCCGCACCTCCAACGCGACCGAGACAAGCCCCAGCCAGTACGAACGAACGCGGCCAAGAGTCATGAGACATGAGTCATGACTCAAAGTGACTCAAAGCCACACGACCGAGGAAAGCCCCAAGCCATCACGCTGAAGGCGGAGGAGCTTGCTTGAGTACCAAAATGCGTGTGACCGCAATCTTGACACAAGATTGACAAGGGCGGGCGGGGTGTGCTGTCTGTCACCGCCCTGCCCTACCCCTTTTAGAAAAGCACTCCCTCACTCATCTCTACGACCAATTGAACCGCCCCAAGATCACCGATGTAACAGGGTCTTCCAAAGCCGGATTTGGCGTGTGTCTTAGATCTGGCGTGAACATAAGCAAGCGACCCAACCGACATCTCGGGGCTTTAGATTCAACGGCAAAATTAAACTCGTCTGGATTTCCTTCAAACTTGCAGACGAAGCGTAGCAACCCGTCGAGCTGCTGTCGGGAGGCACTGACTGGCGCTGGAGTTGAAGCTCGACATCGTCACACGCTGTGCAACGGCGTCCGCATTTCCCCCCGCATGAATCAGACAACCCGAACAGTTGAGGGGAAAAACTCCAGTGCGCACACCCCAGCAGGTTGCTACCTGCACATTAAGGTAGGACATGCGTGCTTATCTGCAACGAACGAACTTTAGAAGGCTCTTTTCCTTCCTGCGTAGTATCGTATTCTATGTATCAAGCTTTCAATAAATAAATAGTCTCTACGAGATCGGTTCTTACCACTACTCCTACTCCAATTTAGAAGTATGTGATTTCGAGACTACACACAGCAGTGCAAATTTTAGCACTGCTGCTTCACACGCATGCGCCTCTCGACTACCTGAGAGTCGCTCAGCTCAGTGCATGCCCTCAAATTGGACCGCTAGTCTACGCCTGCCTCCGAAGTACGATACGACTGGGAATTTATTTATCGTGAACGAAGGTGGAATTGAATGCCGTACGTAGCAAAGAAGGTGGATATTCGAATGGCGTAGCCATGCCGCAGGTTTCAGCAGCCAGGTTATTTTATTCACCTAATAACCAGCACCTGCAGGTTGAAAGTTTAATCGCCACCCGCGGGTGGTTGAATAAATCAGCATCTCTGTAGGTTTCTTGATTGTCTACCGAAAAACGCTCCCGACGGTTTCATTGGCGGATGGCCCTCACGACACCCACACCGCCACTCGTGCCAGCATCATTTTTCATGAGGCACAGGCCAATCATACAAAGACGCAGGAACCCGAAGTCGGGCGCCTGACCCACGCCTTACCAGGAGCCGCACCCCCAGCGCCACCCGAGGCAAGCCCCAAGCCACGCTGAAGGCGGAGGAGTTTGCTTGAGTATCAAAATGCGTATTGCGCGCAAACTTGACACGATTGACAAGGGGGCGAGCGCTGTCTGTCTGCCTGTCTGTCACCGCCTACCCATATTAGAAAAGCACTCCCTCACCGATCTCTACAACCAATTGAACCGTCCCACTGTCGCGATGAAACAGGGTCTACCCAAATCCGGGCTTGGTGTTTGGAAGTTACATCTGGCAGGAACGAAGCCCAAGCAACCCGACCAGCGATCGGGGCTTAAGATTCAACTGCGCAACAAAAATCGTCTGGATTTACTTCAAACTGCAGGCGAAGCCTAAATAGTAACCGGCCGAGCTGCTGTCGGGAGGCACTGACTCACAACTCAACAGGTTACTGCTACACGGTCGCATGTGACACATGCATGCATGCTTCTCTGCCACGAACGCCCCTCTTTTCTTTCTCTGACTGCTTTTTTTCCAGTAATAGTAGTACTGCTGTGGTCCCGCAACAAACAAGTTTCTCTTTTATGGCAAGATATATTGCGTCCCCAGAACTGAAATTTACATACCCCGAAATACAGATTGTATATATGTGTGTGTGTTTATAAATTCGTTTATTTTGTTTCTCTAATTTTGCTTACATTTTTTGGCGTCCACAAAACTGAAAAAATTGCGTCCCCAAAAGTAATAATGGTAAACAAATCCCTAAAAGTATAGGGTGTATATTTCAGAAAATTTCTTTTGATTAATACCTAGATACAGACTGGTACATACCTTACATCCGAGTACTCTAGAACTTAACTGCTGTAGATCTGTGTAGTTTTTTTGTTGTTTTGTTTATCTCCCATCATTGGACTCTGTCGTCTACCCCTATGGCCCCTACCAGCTAGACGACCCAACCGAGGTCACACAGGAGGGGGGGCTTGGACCCCCTCCTGCGGTTCCTGCCTGACATATTTTTATCGCGAGAAGGGTACATAAATCTTCCTCCCTTCGCGACTTATGAAGTCGGTCAAGTTTACTAACAACGAACTTTGCAGCGCGTCGCTTCCAACGGAGACCAGGATATAACTAGCGAGAAAAAACTCACTCTTTCGGGACTCGAACANGAGGGGGGGCTTGGACCCCCTCCTGCGGTTCCTGCCTGACATATTTTTATCGCGAGAAGGGTACATAAATCTTCCTCCCTTCGCGACTTATGAAGTCGGTCAAGTTTACTAACAACGAACTTTGCAGCGCGTCGCTTCCAACGGAGACCAGGATATAACTAGCGAGAAAAAACTCACTCTTTCGGGACTCGAACACATGACCTGGCCCTTAGTAGGCTACGAGGCTACCCACTAGACCACCGGGGCGACCGGTAGTGTGTTGGGCTGACTGAGTGTTTTTGGCTGCTGCCTTGTTGTTCTGTATCTCGCCTTGATATGAAGTTGAAGCCTCAGGGAGCCGTTCACTTCGCCAGGTTGCCAGATCTTGTCCACGCAGGTTAGTCCGTCGTTCAGCCGGAACCTGAGGTACAGAGTAGGTCACGAACGTCTTGTTCACGGTTGGTCTTCGTGTCTTTGTCTTTTCCGTGTGCCCTGCGGGCAAACAGGGACGTCGGCAAAGCGCAATTAATTGCCGGGGTTGATATTCATCTATCTCCGGGACAGCAACATACACCAGCGGACCCACACGAAAAAGAAAAAGAGGCCAGACCCTTGGGGTCCATTTTATTTTGGTATACCTTTTCTAGGTACGTTAGCCTGTGACCACGGAAATTGACCGAGTCAAGTGCTGGATTAGTACGGAGAGATTGAGACAGAAGGAGGTACTGGATAGAGAGACCGGGATGGTTTTTAATGTGAAGACAACAACAACAACAACAACAACAACCTTGACAACACGCAGACTACGGCTGGGGGAAAGCAGTGGTCTTCGAACTTGCTTGTTGGAGGAGTTGAGGATCTTGACATAGTGACCATCATGCGGAACAAGACAATCGGAGATTTCGGAGATTTTTCTCCCTTTGCACGACTCCCCCATATGCAAAAGGCAAAAAACTGCCTTGTTGAGCCTGTTACCCACAGGGGAGCTATCGTTGTATGCTGTCTGGGAAACCGTAGACATACAGGTAACCTTTCGCTCACGCTATGGATTCATTGCTAATCTATCTTGGACGAGGGATGCTACGATCGGGGGTACCCCCTCGGTCACATAGATATGTTGGCGGGCTGGTGTGTATGTACTGCCTCAACCAATCAATGGCAAAAAATGCTTATTATTGTTTTGCACACATTTCTTCGGAATCCCGAAGCCAGACTGGGACGAGGCGGCGAAGGTGGAGGGGGGGGTACCGTGGCACGCGGGGGTGCTACAGGGAGCTGAGAGGTT
>CACKRE030000530.1:74814-89096 GCA_902602495.3 Ectocarpus sp. CCAP 1310/34 | reverse complement strand
TGGCGCCGGCGGGTGAAGCCCGCCGCGGATCCACTGCTCATGTGTTCTTTCTTCCGACGACACACCATCCCCAGACTGGCACCGCACACAAAAAACGAACTCACCAATACCGCTAAACAAACTCTCGACGTACTCCTCGGTCCAGTCCGGCTGCCACGCGACACGGTTACCAAGCAGGAGAGAAGGGGGAAAGCGGCGGGGTTACAAAACACACACAGGAGGAGCGGGCACAAAAATGACGCATGTTGTGGTTATGCAAAGCTCCGGCCAAGAGTAAAACGAGTGCTTCGCGGAATCAACGAAGGGCTCTCGTTGCCCGCCGCTGCACCGCCGCCGACAAGCGGAGACTCGGCCCCATATCGCGTATCCTGCACATATATCCGCAAAGGTTTTACTTGTAGGTGGGCAACCCAACCAAAAAACGGACCGCGACCCTCGCCCTCTCCAGTGTGCTGCTCACGCTGCTTTTCGAACCACATCCCTTTGAACCACACAACAACTAACTGCAACAGCTTGTGTGCCGTCACATCCGACCCACCTGGACGTCGCCCAACCACAAAGTCTTGGCGGCGGAGCGATTCTCATCCTGGTACTGCTGGTCGTCAGCCATCGTGCGCGCACTTCCCTCCGCGCGCCGGTTCAGTGCAGTGCAGTCCAGCCCCCGTGGCCAGTTAAGGAACGGGCGTTGTTGGTTGGTGGTGGTCCACAGCAGGCACCACAAAGCGAATTCCCTGCCCGTGGCGGTTCGTGTCAGATCGGGCACACTTCGCTATCCCCAACGTTCGGTGGCAAGTTGGCGTGTACAGGGTGGGCGGGCGCTGCTCTATCTGGTGGAAGGAAAGCTACGACGGATGTGATGCACTCGTTTGGGCTGAAATGTTTAGGACGACAAAAGTGTTGGTTGCAGCTGCGGTGTGGTTGTGCCAACTATAACAATTGTTTTTCCTCTCCCTCTCTCTCTCCCCCGCCCCGTCTCTTTTTTCCCCATGACCCAACAAGTTGTTCGTACACGAAGTTTAAGTCTGTATAATCTCCTCGCAGCCAAACGGCTCTATATTTTCGTCCACGGTGTTCTCAACGATACTTTCAGGAAGCCAAAGTTCATCCGCCAAGGGAGATCTTTATTTCTGAATGTCTTCACATCTGGGTATTCCTTCGGATTTTTTCCATGGTTTTCAGAGGGCCCGGTAGATCCGGGGCGTGCCAGAGTTGGTACATAGGTGTATGCGCGAAGGGAACACGTGTCACATAGAAGGCGGGTGGTGTTCAGAGCACTATGGGAGCTTGTATCAAAGGTACACAGATATAATCTTCTAGCCAAAGCTAACGGTGATTGGTGTAAACACACAGAGCGGCACAGGAGACTATTCGACCACTGGGTTCCATTTGTCTCAATAAATATCCATAAAATAAAAACGAGTGCATGCCAGCCACACGCGTTCTTCTCCGTTTTGTCTGTTTCGAGCATCGCCAAGCAGCGGGTTATTGTCCTGTTGGTGGCTGGTGGCGGCCGTTCCGCCTCCCGCTTTATTGCGCGATATGTGCCCGCGTGCTTTGTACTTGGCTGAGACGCAAAGAAGACTATTATTATACCCACTTCGAGGACACCTTCGACCATCGGGGCAGTGATGTGCTGCGCCGACGGGTGAGGAAATTGAAGTAATTGAAATGGAATATTCATTTATTTCCATGAACGACGCAGCCAGACATCATGACCGTCAATCATGGATCATGACCGTCAATCATGGTCATCCTTTACTTGAACAATCGTTCGTTGTTGCATGCACATGCGTACAGAATCGTTGTTTTGTTTGCTATGTTTCCAAATGAATCATCATCAACGTCGCTCGGTTCCTGCGTATGATCCAGCCAGCCTTCCGACGATGATGCCCTTGGTCCCGAAGGATAGACATGACATACATATAGTACGACGTGTTCATTTATGTACGTAGAACACCACACCATGAGGGAGGCACCGGCCGGGCAGAGCTTCCCACCCGATCCATCAGTCATCAGTTTATCGGCTCGTGATCTATATCTAATCTAACCTTGGTTGAGGAGACAGATGTACCATGTGGGTTGTCTTCTTTTACTGGCGGTGAAAAGGTGTTTGCTTGCTGAGCATATTTGTAAGTCAATGCATCATACACACACATGACATGAGCAGCGAGAAAGGTATTTCATAGACGCGTAAGCACTTCAGACAGCAGCTGCATGCCCCGAGCGTGTGTACCATGCACCATGGTGCTATTATTGTGAAGACAACACTTCAGAAAGCAAGCAGTAACTGCTGTAGTCGACAAACATTAACATTCATTTTGGTTAAATGCAGACAAGGAAGGGGGGTGTTGCTGCTGCTGTAGTCGAATGGTAGTGTGTGGGCGTGTAGTTCAGTTGTGAGCACGCAAACGTGCTGCAGGGGTTGTAGGTGTATACCTCCTCGGGCTTGTGTACCATTTTCTTGCTAATATGTGCGAATTCTTTAGATCTTCTGATGGCTCTAGCATTTTTGTGACCACGGACCGAGTCGTTGCTAGATTTTGGGATTAGCAACTGACACGAGGAAAAAAACAAATCCAAAGTAGTAGCCGTAACCCTACCCGCGGGCGGCGAGTCGATTGACCACCCCTCTGTAATATGTTCTTCTTCGGCGGACAGGTAAGTGAAATCTGATGGGGGCGCACCACGTCCGTCCGCCACATGCGTCCCACCGGAAGTGTCACAAGTTAGGAACTGTTTTGGTGATGCCCCATAAATCCGTAAATGAAGACTTGACACCGGACCGACCGGCGTTTCCACGGCCTTTATTTAGGTGTGTACAGTCTTTGCTGTACCCTTCTCGCGATCAAAATATCTCAGGCAGGAACCGCAGGAGGGGGTCCAACCCCCCCTCCCTTGTGTGACCCCGGTTGGGTCGTCTAGCTAGTAGAAGTGGAGGATAGGGGCCAGAGGGGCAGGCGACAGAATCCAATGATGGGAGAAAAAAAAGTCTTGATCATCATGAGTACGCTCTCAGGCAAGGTAAAAACCAGTGAATCGAGGCGTTCTCTCCTTGGATATCATTCAATGTGTTGGGGTCCTCCACGAGGCTTTGGCCACACACTCCTACAAGCTCCTTTCCAACCTCAAAGACAAAGAGGAGTTTTAGATTTAGGTTCGCCCCGCTTGGCAAGGAAAATCACGAAACAACTAAAGAAATAAATCAGACAGCAGTATCAACCAAGAACACGTGCTAAATTCTAAATTCTGCATCATCTCAACCGGTCAACACACCTTGAAGTAGAACTGTGCGAACGAGAGGGCAACCAGAACGCCATAGAATCCACCGAAACCCACACGAACGATAACATCAACTTCGACACAGTGAATGTTTCTCTTCATCTGACTCACGAGTTCCCGCGATTCCAAGCTGCGTTTTTCACAGACAATACCACGACACAAACACACGACGTCAAATTTCTAAGAATCATGGTAAAACTATTACCACTACACAGCGACTACATGTATGCACATATACGACTATTACAGAGCAAGGTGCGCAAAGGCCATGACAGAAACATACAGCCACGACGTTCCGCTTTCCTGTTCGGCCGATCTTGACATTTTTCATTCGATTTCATACGCCAACGAATTGCGTAGGACCTCGGCCTGTGCCGGCGGGCTACCCTCGTACCCTGGAGCGGGCGGGCCCTCCTCTTGGACACCCCCCCGTGCCACCGCCCCCGCCTCCCGGGGCCCCGCCGCCGCCGCCGCAGCGATTTCTATAAGGTCGTCGATCTTGCTGGCCACCTCTGTGGCTTTTGTCGGGGCAGGGTTCAATCCCCATTCGCGCTCGGGGGACTTGACCAGCTTCAATACCAGGTTGTCTTCGGCAGTATCGTGGGAGCACTGAGGGGAACAGAGGGAAGGTGGGGAGTTACAAGCTGTTTACACGTGGATGAAAGGTAGGTATGCATGCGGTTTGGAACCACTCCCGGCACCGCGGGAAGTCGGGAGACCTCGGGCGGATAGTGGATGATTATATCACCACCTTGGGAACTTCCACCACGCAGTCTACGGGTCTTTCTAGTCTTGAATCCAACAACATAAAAAGGGATAGCAGAGGATAAAAAAATAAAATAATGTGGATCCGTCCACACCCAGCAGCGGCACTGGGTCGTGCTCCTGCCGTCGTCCGCAGCGGGGCAGGGGCATTGTATCAATCACAGGTGGAAGAAACTCACGCTGCGATATATATAGATCAAAAATATCTCAGGCAGAACCGCAGGAGGGGGTCCAACCTCCCCCTCCTATCTGACCCCGGTTGGGTCGTATAGCTATAATAGTAGAAGTGGAGGATAGGGGCTAGAGGGGCAGACGACAGAGTCCAATGGTGAGAGCAAAAAAAATATATATATACATATATAACTTCAGGTGGCTTTTCGATTTGCCGTGCACGGCACGTGGTCAAGTCTCGCGTTAGGGGTCTAATTTATCGTTTAGACGATAAGTCGGCAGGAGAGCGCCCTCGTGTGCATGCACAGACGCAATCTTCGCACGTACCATACCGTACTTCCTATTGTGCGGGAGCGGTCATAAATACCGCCGCCGAACAGCCTGCAGCGTACTACATACACCCAGCGACTGTCGCGTCGTGGTTCTCCACACATGTAACTCCTGTACAGTACTCTTGGCTACTTGCTGGTGAATGTGCGGAGTGACTCTGCTGGCCACAAGGAAACGACAAGAACAACGCTTGAAAAACGTCACAACGAGGGCATGTTCATGCGGGGATGAGCTCGAAAAACGGCATTATCTGCTCAACGCCTGTTGACGACGATATCCTCCATTCACATTGGCGTCCGCGTGGAATGTCTGGATTTGGTGGGAAAAGACCAGGGCACGTTTCCGCCCCCCCCCCCCACCTACAAATGGCCGAGGGTTTGGGTACCCATGTGAACGCATGCCGTACAGCAGTCGTTGGAACATGCACCTCGCATCCCTGCAATGCCGGGAAGGAGCGAGATTCATGGTTTACGCCGGCCAAGGCAATGTTTCGTATCACATGCAGGAACCAAACCGAACATGCCATGTGTTGATTGGTCATCCCCGCTAACCGAGCGCTTCACATTCGGTAGGCACGACTATCCTTCACGTACCGCAAGGGACTTCGATCTTTGCCTACCAGCACACAGCATGCACGCCACACACTGCGAACACGTCGCTTCGTGTGTGATACACTTGGAGCACAATCATTTTGGTGGAAATTTCCAGATTGAGACTGTGTGATCCATGCACAACAATATGGTCCAACGTTCCCCAGCACCAAGGTACACCTTTCTCGGCATAGGGGTGATTGTTCGGAAATCGAAAGGTGCCGTTAAATGCCGTGTCTCCAGGCGCAACTTTCTAAGGAAGATTTCTTAAACTGAAAATAGATGTTTATCCAACAACAACTGGGATCTTTTTCATCGTTTCGTTGAGGCGGATGCACTTTACCGTACGCGACTACTCCTATCTCAACAGATATTGGTCAGCTCTCGGAGTGTGCCCGGGGTATTATTTTCCGAATACAACATTCGAAAAACTGAGCGAGATACTGACCAAAATCTGATCTGGAAGAACATTTTCCATCGAATCGTTCGGGACACGCAAGCACGGGATTAAAAAAAAAAATGCCGCCAAATACTCCCCTCGTCAATCGCCCGGGGAGGTGTTAATGAAGAGAAAAACAAGCGTATGCGACACAAGACACCACACCGCGGGAATAAATTTTACAGGGCTTACTTCGTTATGGGGCTTTTCATGTCGGCATAATTCCAAATACTCCCCTCGTCAATCGCCCGGGGAGGTGTTAATGAAGAGAAAAACAAGCGTATGCGACACAAGACACCACACCGCGGGAATAAATTTTACAGGGCTTACTTCGTTATGGGGCTTTTCATGTCGGCATAATTCCAAATACTCCCCTCGTCAATCGCCCGGGGAGGTGTTAATGAAGAGAAAAACAAGCGTATGCGACACAAGACACCACACCGCGGGAATAAATTTTACAGGGCTTACTTCGTTATGGGGCTTTTCATGTCGGCATAATTCCAAATACTCCCCTCGTCAATCGCCCGGGGAGGTGTTAATGAAGAGAAAAACAAGCGTATACGACACAAGATACCACACCGCGGGAATAAATTTTGCAGGGCTTTCTTCGTTAACGTCTTTTCATGTCGGCATAATTTCTCGCGTTCACCAGAAACCACGGTACAAAACAGTATTTTTTGGGCGGTAACTGGCCACCACGGCAATTTTCTTGTACGGTGACCAGCCAACACGGTAATGCACAGAAATGTGCATTTTCTACGGTAACTGGTCACCACCGTATAGGTTGTACAGTCAACCACACCATGGCACGTCGGGCCCTGTTTCGCTTGCTTGCTTTCAGGTGTTCCTTAAGCGTGTAGTCACCGCACAACAAACGCGCGCCACACATTGCCGAGCATGACGTCTGTCAACCAAACCGGTCGCATAAAATCAACGGTGAAAATCAAACAGCATATATCCACTTCACTGCAGACAGGCTCGCGTGGCCTCAAGATGACGGCGCAAGTCCAGCCCTGCGCCAAGCAATTGAGCCATCATCAGAAAGGGCAGGCAACAAGCAAGCGCCGCCTTCCTCACACACAGAGAAACGATGTGGAATTCAACGGTTCAACAAACAAAACAAGAAAATAACCCCCACGCAACAGGCCCCCACATGAAACATCACCCCATGGACACCTTGGTCACAATCTGTCAATCAGGCAACAAAGGAGCAAAGAACAAGCAAGACAAAAAATACCAAATAAAACACCTAGCGTTCCAGTACATAGCATACATGCAACGCGATTGCAGCATCAACCAAGGTACTCGACATCAGCTATTTCTGTGCGGTAGGTGGGATCTTAATTGTTCTTACGGTAATGTACTCTGCGATCAATCGAAAGCACGGGAAGTGAGATTTTTACGCAGTAAATTGTTGTACGGTGGTGGGAAGACTCAATTTGTTCGTTAACGGGTTGGGCGTTAACGGTGATTCTTATTTTTCACGGGATCACGGGAAACGGTAATTACCGTGGTTTTGCCGCAGAAAAATTACCTCGGAGAAATCAACCAAGCAAGCCCTGAAATGTCTCCGGGTGTCGTATTCTGTAGGGGGTGTGATATCACTACCGCACACTTGCTGGGACCGAAGTTGTGTGGAAACTAGGGTGTGCGTCAGCACCGCCTGCAAAAAACTACCAACCATGCCAGCGGGCCACACATGCAGGGGTCGAGGAATTGCGGGGGTACTGCTTGAGCACTGCATGCAAGGAACTACCGCACACGGTGGGGGGATAACCAAACATTAGAACCGTTGGCTCGGCGGTTTCGCGTGCTAGTTCCAGGCTCACCTTGTTCGCGGCTACGCCTCCCGCCAAGACCAACTCCGTCCTGTAGCGATCCACCCGCGCGCCTCCACCGTCGGACTGCCCCCGGGTCTCTGCGTCGAACGATAGCACCATCCTGTTCTCGGCGAAACCGTAGTAGACGGAGGCGTCCACGATGTTTGGCACGTCCACGACACCGCATACTGTCTGAGGAGCGAGGGGGTGGGGGGGGGGGGCGCAGAACGGAGTGGGGAGAGGGGAGGGTTGCTTGCCTAGTCCATTTTATCACTGGCCGTGCATCACTCGAGTGTTGAGAGGCGGAATTTTTCCGCGTGTGCCTTGCCCAAGATGGTGATGCGCTCACCACCGAAGGCCCGCCAACAAAGACTCTTTGTGGATTTCTCTATTGCCAACCCCGACACAACAGGAATGATGTTGGTGGTGGGCTTTGGCCCCATCTCCATGCTTCAACTACATCAACACACGTATTATTTCCACCCCAACGTTCTCATTCCACGCACTACACGTCACGTTCATCAGCATCTTTCACCCACACTGCCATATCGGGTTTCCCCATCGGGCGCTGTGCTGCTCGAACGCGCGCACCTTGATGTTCTCGTTCCACGAGATGCGGGGAACCTTCTTGCGAGAATCGTCGCGGTAGTACCCGCAGCCCTGCGGTACGCGGAGAGAATCCAGCCCGGTCACAGCCCACACCGGCAGGCGGCGGACGCGGTGGATTCGGTCGTCGCAGGCAGAGGAAAGCATGAACGAGACACGGGCGCAGGTGACAAAAAGGAGGGGGGCACGCAGGCGAGTGGCTTCGACGTGGCCGAGGTTATAGAGCAAACAACGCCGCGTGTGCATCCTTAGGTTCATCTTCCGTTGCCGCGGACTTCGATTCGAATGGGAGAGGAAGAGGGCCAGGGTGGTGTTATCGAGGGAAAGCAAGCTGATGCGCTTATCTTACAGTCGAAGGCATGTGCAGTACAGTTATCGAGAGAAAGCGAGCTGTTGAGCTTGTCGAACAGTGGAAGGTATGTGCTGCAGGAAATATTTAGCATGGTCCCGGGACCGAAGGTGGCCAGCAAGGCCATACAGTAAGTGAACACATGCACGATATGGTACAAAAAAGATTGCATGAAAAGAACGGGCAGCACCGACACCAAAATCTACGCACAAATTCAAAGACCTACAGGGGAGGTAGGCCAACACCCGCTACCGCAGTCGCCTGTGTGTGCTCGGCAGGAAAATACCATGCCTTAACCTTCAAGCGCGGACACATAACAAGACGAGCACATATCCCCTTGAGAGCGCGAAAAAAAAAGCTAAGTACGCAGGTGCAATGGCGGGGCAGTTTGTGGCATAGACCAAAGTACCAGCACAAGCAAGTGTGTGTGTGTGTGTTTCGAGTCATGCACCTCTCCGGGCGTGCAGTGTCGCGCACCTTGGCTCCAGTCTTAAACTCGTAGCCGTCCACCTTCCTGATGAAGCGCTCGGACTGGATGAAAAGCTTGTCCTTATCCTCTGCAAGCTGTTCTTCCAGGTCTGATGGACCGGACCAAGCCAACAACGTTTAACGAGGGCGGTGGGCGTGGGTCTACTCATCGTCTGGTTTCTTGTCTTGATCAGAAACTAACCTTGGGACCACCAACTTCTTGCTAGAGGCCCAAGCGGCGCTCCGATTCCTTCGATACGATCGTACACATGTAAGTTTGGGTGATGGGCATATTCGCGGAATTGTCGTGCTCTCGTAAACAGTGGTATCCACGTGCTTTCTTCACGTGAAACAACATCTTCTGAATGCGTCTCCTTTTCGAGCTAGTGTTTGCACTCGACTTGATTCGCACCCCGAGAGAAAGTCTCGGGACGAAACGAACGTCTACCCGCTTACCGTTATCCTCTCCCTCCTTCTGTTGCTGCCGCCGCCGCCGCCGCTGCTCCTGCTGCTCCTCAGCCTCCTCCTGCTGCTGCTGCTCCTGCTCCTCTTTCTTCTCCTCCTGCTGCTGCTGTTGCAGCTGCTCCTCCCCCTCCTTCCCCTCCTCCTCTTGCTGCTGCTGCTCCTGCTGCTGCTCCTGCTGCCCCTCCTCTTCATTTTCCTCCTCCTCGTGTTGCTGCTGTGAAACGACCCCCGGCGTTTCCGCAGCACCGGGGGGCAGCGGCGGCGGCGGGGGGGTCGGAAGCAGTGAGCGCGCTTCCCCTTGCTTCTCCGGTGGCGCTGGCAACGCCTCCCAAGGCTTCTGCAGCACCTCACTCTGCGGGGCTTCGTCGACCCACCGGGAGTGGTCCGGGTTGCACTTCGGTGAACAAGCGAGGACGGGGATTTGGGGTACAAAAATTCAGGATTAGGTGCGAGATCAAGGTGCAGCCCCTTCCGAGCGTCGAGGGACAAGCACGGTCAAAGACATTAGGAACGATCCTGGGAACGATCGGTCAGCCGTGGCATCTATGACGTCACGTTGCCTAAACCATGGGTTCCGCAGCCGACCACACTATGAGGCATCGGGAACCGGCCACCTCGGGGGAGTCCACGCAGACTTCGCACCAAAAGTTCGGGGTCAGTGGTGAGGGTGGTGGCTGGCGTGTTTGTTGGTGTCCCGAGGCGTCGTTGAAAGGGTTGTGGGCGTAGACTATTGTGCTCGGAATGTTGCCTGTGTGCGTTCGCCGGTCGGTCCCGAACACTCGTCGTTGGGCATTAACTCACAAGTGAAATCGAACCGTCACACGAAAATTCCTTTTACACCTCGAGCCGGAGCCTGCAAGCAGTTCGCGTCAGACGTACAGACGGCGTTAGCTGTCGTAGGATTCCCACAACACCACGCGATGTTCCAGATACTTGGTTGAGGTTTGGTCGATGGTTAGGGAGTGCCTGTATGTAGCGTCGGGGCGCACTCCACTACACCACCCCCCGACAGACGTGCAGTTGGGCCACTTCGTGTCTCGATGCTCGGCATCGCCCGAGAGATGAAAGGCTAAACGACAGAGGGATGTTGCTTGTGCTAAGAGTAGTCAGATCGACCTCCAATACGCTGGATGACACACACACAAGTCAGTTCTCGCCAGCATATGTCAAAAGGTACAGCGTGCGTGGCGAAAATCATGCCGTCAAAGTTGCCCAAGGGGCATTGGGAGGGGGGTATATCCATCGTGAATAATGCGGCGAAAGGCTAGGTCTCACATCGGACGCGAGGCTGAAGAGGAACGTCGTACATGGCCAAAACGAGGCTGGCTTTTGGTCGTCATTCAACCTTGCAGGGAGTGACTTGTGCAATCAACGACGAAGACTTTGAGGGATTCAAAACCGTCACCGCCTCTCAAAAAAGCGCATCCTCATCAAAAACGGCCACGCTAGACTTGAAAAAGCGTGCCTACCTGCTGAGTCGTGTCAGGGGATGCACTCGTCTGTTCGGCCTTGTTTGTGGTGATGTCGTGCTTCAACTCCTCGTCGGGGAGGGTTTCCTAAAAACGCGGGTTTGGGTGGGGCGGGGGCGGGTTGCATAAATTACCACCGGACTCGGAAGTGTGGAGTGCGCTTCAATGAGCCCACAAAATGGAGCTCAAGCACCCCGGTCTTGGAAACACCTAGAGAAGTGCAGCATATATTTTGCAGATGAAACCACACAACTTGGGAAGGCGGTAATCGGAAAAGAAATGGCGACGACGATGGCAGCGACAGGACACACTACGAGCACGACGCCAACGAAAAGGTGCAGCGCAAGCGCACTAGCCAGCGCCTCGCGACCACTCGGCAACACCAGGCTATACCGGAACCTCCTAGGGCTGCACAAATGACGGTCAAGGGTGCGACCATAGCCGATCGATCGCAATACCCGTACCGTGCCGTACAACCCATGGAAGAAAGCCACGCACGTCGACTACCCAAGGGGTTGCGGTCGATTTCGTCGTCTCAACAAAAAAAAAAAACTTCGATCGAGAGGCCGCAGCAGCAATAATAACAACACTACTGGTGTCTGACCGACAACAAGTTGTGAACCAAAAACAAATGTGTACACCAACTACAACCGGAGACACACGAGCCCGCTATCGGCGTGGTTCTCGTCCGACGCCCCCGACAGCCTCTTCTAGTGCCCCATCCCCTCGACGTGTTCACATAGGGCCGAAAGCACCACCACCACACCCTCATGTCCGTTCATAAATGCAAAAACAGATATCTCTCGCGGAACGCAGCAACAGACTCCATCCTCCAATCGGCCGAGCGCCAGCTACGACAGAGAAGACAACGAGAAAGGCACGCAGGGTCCAGGTTTTAGTTCATATTTTACTCGTTCGCACACACGATGGTACACAGCACCACACCCGACGTCCAGCAAACCCGCGGCGAGATTTTGGTCCAGAGGCACAGAGGACAAATCAAAAACACCAGCAGAAGAGAAACAAACAGTACACCACGTCGTGAATTGGTCGAGAACAGCCTGTCGAAAAAGAAAGACACTAAAAAAAGAAATATAGAGTCTCAACCAACACACCTTAAACCAATTCCCACGTCTGGGCAGTATAGCTTGCACACGCGCGGCTAACCCCGGCAGAAAAAAACGCCGCCTCTAAATTTTCTCTGTACCGATGTTCGGGAGTGTGTGTGTGTACTCATAGCTATGCGTCGCTAGGCCATTGACGCCGCACCCCTACGAAGCCGGGACTGAAGATGCCGGGATGTCACGGGACCAGGTTAAAATAGCACATCACCAAGCGCCAAGTGCCGTGAGATACTCAGGGGGATTTCTACCCGCTGTCCTCCGGATTACACCTTGGAATAGATGTCTAAAGATCTTGAGAGTGCTACCTACGCGCACCTTCTGCTCCTCCCAAAGGGAAGCCTTTGACGCACAAAATAATAGTAAGCACATCGTTCTCGTTCTATTTCCCAATAAAGGACAGACCCCTTTTCATTGGTCAGCTTTGCGCGGCCGACAGCAATTTGAAGAAACACACACACACACACACACACACACACACACTGCCTTCGGATAGTCGCCTAGCCTCCCCAGTGACGCCCCTTCACCGGACCCCCAGATCATGGCCTTTAAGAGGGTTTTCTTGTTAATAGCGGCATTGAGACTGACGTTTTTTCATTGGTCAGCCGGTTAGGGCGGTTGATGCTGACGAAAGACACACACACGCACATGGCGGAGGTTCTTGGCACGAAACACCGCCGCACAAACCCCAACCAAAGGGGTAAGACTCAAGCACACGCAAACAAAAAGCTAAGAAGCCGGCGAAAAGCTTTGTGGCAGTGTTTGCGTGGGTCACACACACGCACTCACACAAGACGCGGTAACAAAAAAAACAGAACACGACAAGGCACACAAAAGTACCCAGAGTCTGAATGCTTCTGAAAAAACAAGAGTCCAAGACAGCAAGGACTGTCAGAGGGCGGAGGCGGCCGTGGCGGAAGCAACGGCAGTGAAAGCCGGGTAGGCACTCGAGAGAGCGAGAGCGAGGGGGCATCAGCAAGATCGACCTAAAAATACAACCACAAAAATCCAACAACGTGATCGTACAAGGCCAAAAACACGCGGTATACTCATGGTACATACGGCACGGCTGCCACACGCGCCACTCCCCGCGACGGGCTGTTCATTGAGATCACCCGTCGACTCGCTCGCACAACAGGGTATGTAAGCGAGAGGACCCCGTCTCCACGAACGGGAGCGCCAAAGCACCAACGCCCCGAAACTCAACACAAGCGAACATTCGGATTTGACAGCGAATTGCCCGTGAGCCACTTCCCCCTCGCTACATATTCCCCCCGCCTGGCTACTGCTTTAGTGCGCAACTTTTCCCAGCGTCGCCTTCCCCTACATCTCGCCTTTGGCAAAACGTAGGCATCTAAAGGAATACGGCGCTGGCATTTTTTCAACCAGTGTTTCAAGGCCGTTAAAGGCCGTCATAGTACCTTGTGCTCCTCAGAAACGCCATCGATATCGGTGGCAGCGGCGGCACCACCCCGGCCTCCATCACTGCAAACCCTCGCCGTCGCCGCCGCCGGTAGTGGTGGTGGTACGGTTAACGGCGGTGCAGCGGGTTGCTTGACCGGCATCGTGATCTTGAGCAGGCCCGACTTGTCGCGGACAGCCGAGCACTTGGAGTCGTCTTCCACGTCGTACGGCAGCGGCAGGTCGAGGTATCTGACAATTAAACCAGCAGGGTAAAAAAAAAAAAACGTCATCATACGGACAGGCAAATAGTCACTCGCCAATGGCGCGTCGAGGCATCTAACAATGACAACACAAAACAAGTCTACCCAAACACCCGTAAGTCTACCTACAAGTGAGTGTAGGCACACAGGAGGTGGGGAAGACCAGAGCTACATTTCCCAAACTTTCCTCTTGACATTGAGTGGAATCTTCGCCCGGTTGGTCTCAACGTTGCCATAGAAATTGAGGCACCTGTGATTGTGGTGTTGGAAACATAGAGGCAGCTAAATTGTAAATAACCGCCACCCATCATTTAGTAATACTGGGTGTAACTGCACATGGCAAAGAGACGGTGAATCGATCAACACATTGATAAATCAGACAAAGAAATAAAAAGAGCAGCGGCCAAAATCGGTTAAACTCGGTCCAAACACAGCCATAATCGGGTACCCCTACAAGACGCTGCTGGGAACGACCGCATGACACCATCTGATTGGCCGACGCCCACTCCTACCCGACCTTGGCGCCTTTGCTCCGGGTGCACCCGATCTTGGCTACTCATCCCCCGGAGGGATGCCCGTTTTTTTCTCCTTCCCGAAAATGGCTGCCGGTGTTTGCCATCGGGATTGGGTTTTCGTCGCTTGGCAACGACGTTGTAAAACAAGCCCATTCACGTCGTGAACTCGGCAACCAGGTTATCGTTTGTTTTTTTTACCTCCGTTTTTTTTTTGGCGGTAACCATAATGGT
>CACKRE030000529.1:31789-43511 GCA_902602495.3 Ectocarpus sp. CCAP 1310/34 | reverse complement strand
GAGGATTATTTTTCCTCAGAGGAATATGGGCGGGTAGCCATTTGTCTACCTGTGCAGTGTATGCTACAAACGAACCTACGAACCACCTGTGTAGTCAACAGTGGTTCACCAGCACACCGGCACAGCAGCACACCCGCGGCATGCAACGTGCACTGCGCATACAGCAAAGGCGAGGGTGTGCCCACTACACTGCTGTAGGTTCGTACAGGAAGCTGAATCGGCAATCAACAACCACACACGAGTACGTACACCGATTGCCCCGGTGGTCTAGTGGGTAGCATCGCAGCCTGCTGAGGGCCAGGTCATGGGTTCGAGTCCCGGCAGAGGGAGTTTTTTCTCACTAAATAGATCCTGGTCTAGGATGAAAGCGACGCGCTGCAAAGCTCGTTTGTTAGTAAACCATAATCGACTTCGTAAGTCGCGAGGGAAGGGGTTGCTGTACCCTTCTCGCGATAAAAATACCTCAGGCATGAACCGCAGGAGGGGGTCCAACCCCCCCTCCTATATGACCCCGGTTGGGTCGTCTAGCCAGTAGAAGAAGTGGAGGATAGGGGCCAGAGGGGCAGACGGCAGAGTCCAAACTGTATGTGCGACATTGTAGCAAGGATGGGTAAGGAACATGCCCACCATATGGTACGGCCAGCAGTCCACGACCACAACACTTGAGAACAACAGGGAACGGAACATGGAGACCGTTCTCTGAATAATTATTATTATTTTGTTTGCTCTCCGACAATTGTAGACAGATGCAGACACACATGAAAAGTCGATCGTAAAGGCCGTCATGCCAAGCCAAACTAACTCGACTCCCAATAGCTAGGAATGTTTGCCTCTAAGTCAACCAAACATTGGTTGAAACACTACAGCTGAACTCTAGGCACGAACCTTCGATGGAGAAAAACGAACAAACCCCCAACCTCATCCACCCGAAATCAAACAAAACTCGGCCCCGTCTCTTCCCTGGTACCCCTGACACCGTATCAAACAGAAATAAATCCGCTTTCCACCGAAGTGGTTAGGTTAAAGCTGTCGCACGCATATCTCTGCACAACGTTCCCGACAGTCACGCCGAAAGTTGCGATCGGTGCACACGTACACCATCACACGCCTCTACCCCTACCATCGACCACAAATACACGTTTCAGCATCACCAAGTGTGATGTCATGGTGTCCGTCACCGATGGACGACACGCCACTACCGACGAAGACGACGAACGCAGGCGAGTACGCACCATGTGCCATATTGCGGCAAAGATCGTAGACTATGCATTCAATAGCAGCTGTTTCTTTCCTCGGACCAATGCGCACTGGTGGCGAATAGCAGAACATTCGGCAGCGACAACAGCACCCAGTATTCGACCCGCCGCGCGTGCTGCTGTCACTACCCCTGCTTGTTGTTGTTGTTGTTGTTGTTGTTGTTGTTGTTGTATTGGTTTCAGTTTCGTGACATGGCAAGGAGTAGCCTCGAAGAGGGTGCAATTCCCCGTGCGGTCACGTTTCAGCGTCACGGTCCACCGTGCCCAAGGACAAACGCTTGACCGTGTGGTTCGTATATGTCCTCTACTTGGAAGGGGAAGACGTTTTTCTCTTGTATTAGACACGCAAGGGGAGTAGGGAGAAGTGACACCCTCGTTGGAGTTCGAGGGGTCCCCGCACATGCAACCATTTCACGGTGTACATATGCCCCATCTGCGTGCCCTCTGTTGCTGCCGGTAGATCAAACCAGTCCGTTTCCAAACACACGAACACCCTCCCCGGTTCGCACGCGAATGGCAAACCTAACGTGGGGCATGGATACCCCTGATCTACCAAAGGGACTCAAAACAACAACAGGCTCGAGGGAAAACCCGGCCAACCGGATCAAAAACCCTCGTCTAACACCCTAAAAATAGAAAACCGTCGCTATCACGGAGGATTCCAACGGCCGCACTTCCAAGACAAGACCAAGGCAGGACGGATTGATCCAGTCACGCTGATTACACACCCGAAGCAACGCTCTCGGCGTTTCTAGGCTCCAGCCGCGGGTGACGCGCCGGCACAACGCTTCCTGCGTGACGTACCAAGGTCACATATGCCAAGTGCTAAATCCACCACGTAAACCAAACAGAACAAGAGAACACTACATCGGTAGGTTCATCAGAGCCTTCCGGTGGTACTATAACTTCTCTCTGCCAAGGACCTTGGTCAGCATGTCGGCGTGCTGCTCTCCAGTCGGAACATACTCTGCAGTGATCTTGCCCGACTTGAATAGCTCGCGAATGACATGGAACCGCACGTCGAGGTGCTTGCTCCTCGATGAGCTGAACGGGTTCTCGATTAAGGCGAGAGCCCCCTTGTTGTCCTCAAGGACCTTGATCTTCGCCCCACTCGTCTCGGGCGCTATGAACGACAGAACGCCACGCACAAACAACGCCTCCTTCACGCCCTCCCTGGCTGCCATATACTCTGCTTCCGAGGTCGACTGAGCCGTCACTGGCTGCGTCTTGGTGGAGGCACACACTACGGTACTACCCACGGACACAGCTAGCCCGGTCGTAGAACGCCTGTCTACTTCGTTGTCAGCGTAGCTGGTATCGANTACTCTGCTTCCGAGGTCGACTGAGCCGTCACTGGCTGCGTCTTGGTGGAGGCACACACTACGGTACTACCCACGGACACAGCTAGCCCGGTCGTAGAACGCCTGTCTACTTCGTTGTCAGCGTAGCTGGTATCGACAAACACGCTTAGGTCTAGTCCTGACCCCCGTACGAAGGTGATGCCGAAGTCCTTCGTGAAGTTCACGAAGGACATGATCCGCACAAGCGCGTCCCATATCCTCCCGGTGGGTGAGTGGGCGATCTTCTGGAGCTTGTTCAGAGGCAGGGCGATG
This sequence comes from Ectocarpus sp. CCAP 1310/34, assembly GCA_902602495.3. Lineage (NCBI taxonomy): Eukaryota > Phaeophyceae > Ectocarpales > Ectocarpaceae > Ectocarpus > Ectocarpus sp. CCAP 1310/34. The sequence continues at coordinate 40,642 of CACKRE030000529.1, read as the reverse complement.
TCTGGCCTCGTCAGCTTCGTCCACATCAGGCATCCGATCGCCTCCCTCATAGGCTTATCCACAGCGGACTCGTCATCTCTCTTCGGCCCTAGGTCGGCATCGGTGGCAGCAGGGGTGAAAGCGGTCGTGATCACATCAAACCGCTTCAGCATACTCTCAATGTATGCTGTCTGGGACAGCTTGGTGATGCCATATTCTACATGCATGGCGATAGCACACCCGTCGTACCAGGTACACTCCCCCAGATCTTTCATCGGAAACTTCTTGTTGGGGGAAGCGAACAACTCCTCTCGCTCTCCCTCGTCTGCCGCCACTAAGATGTCATCAACGTAGATCACGATGAGACCTACGACCTCTCCATCCACCACCTTCCGGAAGACGCACGGGTCAACCCCGCACTGCTCGTATCCATTCTCGATGAGGGCATCGGCAGCTTCAAACCCCCACTCACGGCCACTCTGCTTTAGGCCATACAGGGCATGCTCAACCTTGACCACCTTGCCGGACATGCTACCACAGCCTTCCGGGAACCTGAGGTATATTTCTTCTTTTAGCTTCGCGTGGATGTACGCTTGCTTCACATCCCAGTGAGCGAGTTTCTTGCCCTTTTCAGTGGCTGCGGCAATCACCGTCTTGATAGACGCTGCAGACGGGCACGCTGAGGATGAGTGGTGGAAGTCGATGCCGGGGATTTGAGAGAAACCCCGCGCCACCATACGGGCCTTGAAGTCGACAATCAGGCCCTTCTCACTCGTCTTCCAAGATAACACCCACTTTGAACCTATGGCCTTCCGCCCCTCGGGCAGCTCCTTGACCTTGGTAAAGGTTCCAGTCTTGTCGTGGCCATCAATCTCGTTCTTCATGGCCGCCTCCCAGAATACCTTGTACTTGGAACACATCACATCCTTGTACGTCATCGGTACTGCTTCCACATCACTCGGCTTCTGCCCGATTGGCGAGGTCATACTTAGCTGTGGGTCTGGGAGTGGTTGTAAAGACCCGCTGGCGTCGACCTCGGCCCCGAACGCCTGCTGTTCCGGGCCCAAAACCTCCTGAATCTTGCGCCTGTACATCTCTTCCATACGGCGTGTCTGCTCCTCGTCCCACTGCTCCTTCACAAGCGAGTTGCAGGTGTAGTCCTCAACAATCCCCGTCCCACCAGTTTCCAGGATGGTCGCCAGCAATGCCTCTTCCGGGTCCGGTGTTTTTCCGGGCCCCGGCATCTCCTCGGCACCTTGCATGTCCCGAGTCTGCTTCCGCGTGCGGCCACTCTCAAGCCCATACACTACATATACATACAGTAGGACCATATACAGGTGAACGTCTTTTCCAGCTTCGTGGCCTTGGTATGCTTTGCGACATTCCCCTATTTTACTATACTACTACATTTTTCAGTGTACTGTGGAGTAAGTAGGAGTACTACACTTTTCGAGGGTAGTTTTCGTACAACTACGACCAACCATCCAGGTTCACACAGGAAGCTACCACCAGGGATTTTTTCTTCTTTTTTTTTCGTGCCCCGCCTTTCTCTTGCGGTTCTTTCAGATTTTTTTTTTTATCGCGAGAAAGGTCCCTTTCCCTCGTCAACGGTGCAAATAACATCGAAGTTTGGTGCTCTCGAGAGCTTTTTTGTAGCTATATTTCGCTTTCACCCGACCGAGCATTTTGTGATAATTTATTTCCCCGTGGGGATTCGAACTCACGAACATGCCGACTAAATTTCCAGGGAGATTGGTATTAGTTGCCATTTTCAGTACGGGCCGCTCACAGGCCGCCATCATCCGATGAATTCATCCGATGAGTTTCAGAATAGAGTGCATCGGATTCTCCGTTCGGTCTGATCCTATCTCGTTTTGTCACAGCTTTCCTGTCCGAAACCGTTCCGGCAATAATTGTGTGTAGACGCCTGTCCATCCACCGGATCGAAATTATGGCATGCAGTTTAGAAGGTCACATTATGTGCACACCGGTCGCTCCGGTTCTCTATTGGGTATCCTCGCAGCCTGCGAAGGGCCAAATCATGGGTTCGCGCTCCGGCATAGTGAGGTTTTTCTCTCTAAATAAATCAATGTCTAGGTTGGAAGCGACGCGCTTCAAAGCTCGTTGTTAGTAAACTGATCGACTTCATTGTCGACATCGACCTAGTCGTCGCGAGGGAAGGGATTGCGTACCCCGTTCGCTAAAAACACATCTCAGGCAGGCACCGCAGGCGGTAGGTGGGGACAAAAGAAGAAAAAAAGAAGAAAAACCCCGGCGTGGGTACCCCCCTCCTGTGTGACCCCGAACGGAATGGTATGTCTATGGAAGGATGTCCATGGTAGGTGGGGACAAAAGAAAAAAAAAAAAAGAAAAAAAACCCGGCGTGGGTACCCCCCTCCTGTGTGACCCCGGACGGAATGTTATGTCCATGGAAGGATGTCCATGGAAGTTCATGGAAGGTTCCAGGCGGTCCATGAACTTCCATGAAACTCCATGAAAAATTCCGTGGACGTTTTATCTGTCATGGACTTCCATGAACTTCCTTGGAATGCAATGGAAGGTTGGTGGAAGTCCATGGAAGTCCATGGAGGTTCACCACATTTTTCACGAACGTTCGTGAATAGTTCCTTCCGTGGATGTCCATGACATATTTGTCATGAATCATTTGATTATAATCCATTCATGAACGCCCATGAAGGTTCCCGGAATATCATTGAACCTGATCAATGGACATCGATGAAATGTTTCGTGAGCGTTCCTGGATTTCCATGAAAGATGGCATGGTATCCCATGGAAATCCATGGAACGCCATGTGGTTACCGTTTCATGAATAACAGGGTTTTCGCCTGATTGAGAGCGGAGTATACGATTGAGAGCGGGAGCCAAAAAAATTGAAATTTCGGGTCCAGACGCCTCTTGCCGTTTCTTGGGAAGTAGGGGGCGGGCTCTTCCCAAGAAGCGGCGCAAATTGAAGGTCTCATCAGCAGCGTCACGAGCATATGCGTGTCATCGCGATCGGATGCTGCAGCTAGGAGCTAGACAAGTTGCTAGATTTCCCCAGATTGGCTATTCCTGCCTCAAACTGTTTCAGGGCGATTTGATCGCGGGCGGTGAGCTCTGCTGTAGATTCTGCTCCCCGCTGTAGCTCCACAACGAGAGACGCCCACAGGATGACCAGGGTAGGCCTTCTTTTCAAGTCACGCAGCAAGCTCCACCTCTCAGCGGTAGTCCAGCTACAGCGCATCGCGCAATCTCGCTCTCAATCAGAAACTTCGCTCTCAATCACACGAAAACCTTGTTGAATATTGATGGACATTCAAGGATGCCCACGAAATACCCACGAAATGTTAAGTAGATGTTGGGGCGGACGGAGGGCTTCGGTTGTCTGACATGGCTTCACTGGAATATTGACTTGACGCCCGTGAACTGTTTCATAGTTTTCCATCATGAAGCGTTTTATGGACTACCACGGACTGTCATGGACATGGTGTCATGGACGTACATGGACTTCCATGACACTACCCATTGTTTCCACGGACTTCCATGGAATATTTCATGGAACTCTGTGGACTTCCGCGGACCTTCCATGGACTTCCACGGAATGTTCCACGGAAGTCTAAGGACATCCAACAATAATTCTACCAAATATGTGAAGTAATACAGATGACTGATGTTTATTGGCGGCGAATGGCAACAATGGATTTTGCGAGCGTTTGCCTACTGCAAGTCAGTGTTGGATTCGGATTTGAGCTCTGTAAGGAAACCGGCACAAACGGCTGCTGATGGGACGACGTGAGTACGCGCGCAATCTCTACCACCGGCCGTGGGTGGGAGAATCCGCCCTTGCGTGGGTAATTTCATGGCATCAGCAATCGAGTTGTCTTACCAAGCGGGCCTCATAGAATGCTTCGTTCTGCGTTCCACCAGAACCTTCATCAGGATCTGACGCTCTCGATCATCACATTGTCGTGCGTACAGATGTCGAACACTCTGGGTTCAGACCTCCTGGCGGGTACTGTGGTTCTCGTGGAGACAGCAAACAACGATAGAGGAACACTGACTGCGGGCGGCAAGCGTGACTTCACGGGTGGATACGAAGTCCAGCCGTGGAGAACTTCTTCTATCGGAGGCAAGCCATCGACAGCGATTCTTCCGGTCTCTGATTTGGCCCTGCCCCTAAAAGCTTGGTGAGTAAAATATAAGTACTAGGGTAAGATTTTTGGCCTCCCGCCCCCCAATGGGGCGAGCGGCGACACCGGGATGGATGACGGTGAGGATTTGGGCGGAAGAAAGGTACCAGCAGAAGCAAGACGAGAAGGGGGTATGGAGACGCAATGAAGACAGACGCGAAGACGTTCGCAAAGAGCGAGTGGGCACAGGAGGGTGAAGCATCGCCCCCCGCGCCTCCAGTGGGCGGGGGGGCATAAGGTTTGACTGATGTCGAGTAGGTCTGCGCGAACGGACAACGTGTGCTTCGCGACTAAGGTCGATGCTTTCAATCATTTACTCTATGTTGTACGGTAGTGCAGTGGTTCGGGACCGTCTCTCGACCATTTCATTTCGTGGGCAGACTCCTAGTCTAATCATTAAAAAACTTCGTGTTCAAAGCATATGTAGTCTCACACAACCAAGACGCGCCGTCACCAATTCACATCCTTCATTCGGTGCGGGAATAGTCGATCCTACTACATATCTCGTGCAAGCTTTGAAGATAGATAGCAACGGTTGCAACTTGATGGAGTACACACTGCTGTTGGAAGGAGGGGAAAAGGTGACCCGAGGAACAAAAATGAAATGTACTACTGTGCATGCAGTGGAAGAGCGATTACAATATACTTCGAGTACATAACACCGTAGCCTCTATGGCACGCAACCGAAAGAAGAGTAGGAACTTTGTGTGCACGAGCTACAACAACAGCCCTACGTGTAAACCTATCAATCATATACTCCGAGTTGTGAAAACTGTGGGATATCTCTGGATATACATATTGCATACAACCGGGTAAGGAGCTCTGGACAAACGCTCTGGACGTAAGACATGCGAAAAGATAGGGGAAAAGAAAAGCAACCAGCCCAACCGTGAACCCCGGGGTGTGTCGACGCTGAGCGTAACGTCCCAAGACCTGCTCCATATTGAGCACTCTCCTATTATTGTCGGAAAAATCACGTACGTAAAGTCATAAAACTGAAGAAAATTGCAAGGGCAGGGGCACAGCAGTAGTTTCCAGATTGATGTGCTAGGCGCACGGCAGTGGCCGCAGCTCCCTCTGCTTTCCTTGTGATGGATATAGGGAAACGCACCAGACTACAGCAGTAGAGTGCTTCGTCTCGCATGCGGAGAGTTCTTACGCGAAAAGGAAAACGTTGCTGTCGCGTACTTGCTGCTGTGTGCTGTATCAAGCGTGGTGCCGCTGTCGATATGCATTCACGTGCGTCCAAAGCTTTGGCTTGCGGTAGATCTGCAAGTACGGGCGACCCGTGCTGCGCGTCTGTTCTATCCTGTCAATCAGTTGTGACGTGTCAGACGTTATCTGTGTGTGATTGAACCTGCGTATTGGTTGCTGTGGGTGCTGCTGCGGCGCAAAACAGCGTAGCGTGGAAACATGCGTGCTACAACACCGAAGGTGCGCCACCCCTCAATGGCTTGCGGTAGGTCAACAAGAATTGGCAGACCCGTGCTGCACGTCTATGCTTCGTGCTGCCAATCATTTCCGACGCGTGTCGGCCTTTATCATGCGGCTGCGTGTGACTGAACGTGAATCTAGTCAATAACTACTGCCATGTAGCCAAAATAACAATTCACGCTACGTTTCCGTTTTTTTTCCCATACTAGTCTAACAGTAAGAAACGTATCACGACACGTCGACCATCCGGCAAGTAAGTATGTAGATCTACTAGCGTAGGCTAATGCTGCTTGCACGAAAACGTGTCCACGTTCCGAGACTCTTTCCCAACGAGTTCTTTTCCTCGGTTGATGGCGCGCCATACGCTGCTTTGCTGGAGCATGTTCGACTCTTGTGTGTTTTTTTGTTGTTGTTTGCATCAACCGCGCTAACCGCTGACCAACGAAACGACGTAGTAAGTCTCAGTGCGGTTGATGAAAACATGAAACACTTCAAAACTCTCAACTGGGACCCCGTGAGGGGGCGGCATGGGGAGACTAATCTAGTTTCCGGATCAAAGACAGAAACGGTAGCAACAGACAAAAACTGCACGCGTCTACCAAGGCTGCTACCTTGCACTCGAGTTCGTTTTGGGGTGCGTTCACCATCATCCTCCTTGCTTTCATTTCCATCGTTCCCATACACCGGTCGCCCCGGTGGTCTAGTTGGTAACCTCGAAACCTTCTAGAGGTCAGGTCAGGTGTTCGAATCCCGGCGTAAGCGAGCTTTTCTTGCAAAGTGAGTTTTTCTCTCGCTTCCGTTCCTGGCCTCGTGGATAGCGCTAGTTCGTGTGTACACAGAGGGAAGAGAGTGCTGAACTCTTCTCGCATTAAAAATCGAAGGCAAAGTACCGCAGGAGCGGAGGGTAGAGAGGGGCTCTCCTCCTGTGTGACCACGGGTTGGAGTAAACAGCACTAGTGCCGTGAGCGCTGATTTGAAGTGAAGAAAAAAAAAAAAAGATCATATTGACAGCAACTTTTCCATATTTCTTCTGTGGCCTAGCGTCGTTTGTGGTGGGTAAGGTCCTCTGGCTTGCTTTCTTCCACGCCATGATTCCCTCCTCGACAGCTGTTCTGGTCTCTGCCTTGTCCTCCGGCCGTTCCCTCTCCTCCTCCTTCGTCGCTGCCAAACGAATTCCACTGAGATAGATTGACACCAAATAAAGTGACGGTTGGCAAATTGACACGAAACAGGTAACGGTTGGTAAAATGACACGAAAAAATATTCCGCCGCACGTTGCCTGGCGAAGGCCAGCAGCGGCGCCACCTGAAGTTAAAAAAAATTAAGGAGAAATAAATACACGCACAGAAAGACTACAGAATATTGACTTGCGGACCCCTCGGGGCAATTTTTATTTATTTGTTGGGTGTATGTACCTTTTAAGGGTATGTCAACCTGCGACGACGGGAATCGACCATGTCGAATGTTGGATCAGTACGGACATACGAAGGTACCGGGTAGAGAGAGATCGGAACGGTTTTAATGTGAAGACAACAACAACAACAACAACAACAACAACAACAACAACAACAACAACAACAACATACAGATAATGTAGATGCATGAAATGATACACTCTTTCTTTACTTATGGTCCGCGCTGCCTGAAAATATATGGGAAAGGTAGCTATACCTTCTTCTGCCGACACACGGGCGAGAGAGGCGACCATACCCACTGCATTTAACACACACCCACATGTCAGTGATGACACCCCAACCACACGCCTCTATCGGCGGCCACGTCAGGAGGCAACGATGAGATGTTCTCCCGTGCCCTTCTCACATTGAACGACATGCCATTACACATAGGACGAAAACACACACACACGCACAAGGTAAATATGTTCTCCCGCGCCGCCATGCCCCAATACATCACAAACAATAAATAAGTTGATGACGAAACTATACACAACCCGAAACGCGCTTGCTCCGCAAACACATAAGGGTGCANACACACACACACGCACAAGGTAAATATGTTCTCCCGCGCCGCCATGCCCCAATACATCACAAACAATAAATAAGTTGATGACGAAACTATACACAACCCGAAACGCGCTTGCTCCGCAAACACATAAGGGTGCAACAATAGAACACCCGACAAACCGAGTTCCCCTAAATCTTCCGTCTACAACTTCCCAACATAACATACAGATTGATACACAAGATGGCTACCAAACTGCCTTGTTGAGCCTGTTACCCACAGGGGAGTTATCGTTGTATGCTGTCTGGGAAACCGCAGACATACAGGTAGCCTTTCGCTCACGCTATGGATTCATTGCTAATCTATCTTAGGCGTATTTCTATTGATAAAGATGGATTTTTTGTGTGATACTAGAAAGAAAAAAAAAACAGCTGCACCGCTGCACCGCCTGGAAACACAACGGTCGCGCTCCCTCATCACCGCACCGACACAGAGCGAGGGGATGGCGCGCCTTGCGCGAGGTAGAATCCGCTACGAGTGGTATGATGANAAAATTTGCCCCGAATTTTGACACGTCTTCCAGAAAAATCTGACCTGGAAATTTTGACCCGAAAGAGGCGGCGTAACCTCTCGGGTCAAAAAAACCGCTCGTGTCAAAATTTCAGGTCAAAAAAAGCACAGGTGGGAACCCTAAAATACCTCAGGTGAAAATATTTTCACCACGTTTTCGAAAAATTCTGACCTGCNCGCGAGGTAGAATCCGCTACGAGTGGTATGATGAGTGCATGCAGGTTCTTGTGCTTGCTGTGCTGTGCGCGCTAGCTGGAGAGGAGGACATGTTCCTCGTGATGGCCATGTTTGGCGTAGCAAAGCTGGAGACATGTTTCCTCTCGACTCCCGAGAACTACACTCCACGAACTACACTCCCCAAGTCCAAACCGCCACCAGGGGCTTCGCGCCCCTAGTAGGTGCGCCCAGAGCTACCGTCTCTTCCACCAACAACTGTAACCTCTCCCTTCACGGGCGGGGCACCCGACTAGCTGCTGTTGTGGTTATCACCCGTGTGCTTCGAGTCCAAAGTCCAGACAGACCAACCTCGGCGTGTTTTGTACTCGATCCCGCGATGAACGCACACGATCCTAACCGCGACTTGGCGTTCCCCTAACGAGATGTGCTCCTGGGAACGTTATGTTCATGTGTGTGTGTGTGGGTGTGCGGGAAGCTGCGTGCGAGCTTGCCGACTGAGTTGATGCCTTCGTGTGTGTGCGATGGCGCTCGTGTCAATTTG
>CACKRE030000529.1:7273-23320 GCA_902602495.3 Ectocarpus sp. CCAP 1310/34 | reverse complement strand
CGGCACACCGCCGCCGGTCGGGTCAACGTACCCGTTCCTCAAACCAGCCGTCTTCAAATCAAGAAGAGAGGCAAAGTCGCAACCCAAGGGACAGAAAGGATGGTACCTTGGACCAGCCCACAACCACTCCCGTGATTGCGTTCGCATGCTAACCTGAGCTGGAACAGTAATCGTCACCCGAAATTTCACCTGGCGCCAAGTGCCCGCTGCTTCGCCCGGCCCCCTGCAGCCAGCGCCTCTCGCAGATGATGAGGAGGGCGGGGAGGGCGAGAGCAATGAGGGCGCGTCACGTCAAGGTGGAGGGGGGGAAGAAGACTCGAGGAGTGAGTCCGACCTTTACGTAGACGACGCTCGTGGGCTGGGGCAAGCGACTCCGCTCGTGCGCATGGGGGCGCCTGCGGCACCCGGAAATGGGATGCAGGGGGACGAAGGCGGAGGTCCCCCGTCGCGCTCTTCGGGAGGGGGTGACTTCGGCGGTGGCGATGACCCCGCCGACTACAGCAGCAACAGGAACGACAGTAGTGGCGGAGCGACGTCTCTACCAACCACGACGGAGGCGGCAGCGAGTCACTCAGCGGCGACTCTGGTGATGAGAGCAGCGGCGGGAGCGAACCCGTCAGCAGCACATCTAGCCACGACGGCATCAACGACGACGGTGACGGCAGCGGGGCCGTCGACCTCGGCAGCGATGACGATGGCGGCGGCGAGACAGGCGACCCCGGTGAGAATGATGGTGACGGAAATGAAGGCGGCGACCCGGAGACGCTCGAGGAGTTGAAGTACGACCCCGCCGACAGCCGCTACCCGTCAGGAACAGAAGGGAAGAAACTTCTTTGGAGAGCGTTGAGCGCCGGCCAGCTGCGCCATGTGCTCCAGCCCGGCCGCACCCGGAAGCAGACCCGGGAGTTGCGGAAGGGAGCTCTTGCCCTGGTGCAGAACCCCTTCAGCTCGGTGAGGAGCAAGCACATCGACGTGCGGTACCACTTTATCCGCGAGCTCTTCAAGTCGGGGAAGATCACCGCAGAGTATGTCCCGACGGAAGAGCAGCACGCCAACACGCTGACCAAGGTCCTTGGTAGGACCAACCTGGAGTACCACCGGAAGGCCCTGATGAACTTCCCGGAGTAGTCCTGGCTTCTGTGTTACTGTGTCTTAGCACTGAGCATCTCGAATGTTCTGATTTCTGTGTTGCATTTAGCACTGGGCACCTATGGCCATGTGTCGTGTAAGAAGCATTGGTCGGCGCGTCACATGACCGGTCCAATTTGTCCTGCCATTTAGTCTTTGTCTTGGAAGTGCGGCCGTTGGGATCCTCCGTGATAGCAACGGTTTCTATGTTTGGGTTCGCGAAGGTTTTTGATCCGGATGGCCGGATATTCCCCCGCACCGTTGTTGATTTGAGTCTTTCAGGTAGATCTGGGGTATCCATGCCCCACTGATGATTCGCCACTTGCGTGACGAACCAGAGAGGGTGTTCGTGTGTTTGGATACGGACTGGTAGATCTGCCGACAACAACGGGAACACGCAGATAGGGGCATAGGTATACCATGACGGTTACTATGCGGTGGAACCTATGCGGTGGAACCTCTCGAGCTCTCTCAAGCTTATCGGGACCTCACTCTTCCTCCGCTCCCCTCTCGCGTCCTTAATACAAAAGATAAAACAAATCACCCCCAAGTAAAGGACATACAAACGTACGAATAGGGCTCTCCGTTTGGGTCGTCCACGCTTTGACGAGAATGTGCTTTCTTGATCTTTCCCGCGCATCCCTTGTGGAGTCTGTTGTTTTTTGTGCCGGGTGTAATGGCTAGTCTACGCAGTTCGCCAGCAATCTTTCTATTATTATTTATTTATTTATTTTTGCCTTCCGACAATTGCAGATGTACCTCAGAAAACTTTCACTTAATGTCTCATACTCTACATGAATATTAAACCAATACGAAGTACAACAACATATGTAGGACTTATTTCTACTGTCATTTACATCGTAAAAGTATCTCCTCTTCAACTTACCAATGACAATCCTGATGGCATCCTATATGCGTTCGTAAGCTTGCTATTATTATTATTATTATTATTATTGTTATTATTATTATTATTATTATTATTATTATTTTGTTTGCCCTCCGACAATTGCAGATAAATGCAGACATACATAAAAAGTCGATCGTAAAGGCCGTCATGCTATTCCGACACAGCAACAGAACGCATGAGTGTGCAGAGGCGCAGACACAGATAGTTGTCGCAGTGTTGGTAGGTATGTAGGACAGCATTAGACAATACAGGGTTGAATGAGTGTCCATTACGTACTTGATACAGTGAAAACCACGTAGGGTTCGTATGTACAGCAGTAGCAACATTGCGTGTGAACACATATTCCACTCGCTGCCGTCCGTAGGTTGCACTAGATAACCATCTGGGCCGATTTTCGCTCTATTTCTCCATGACAAAAGGATGCCGAATTGAAGTACAACTATCTGTTGTCGGCTCTCGACGTGTTAGGCACCGTTCCTGCTTCGTGCCGAGACATCCAGCTTCGAAAATCGGTCCAGGGGGTGTGACATCTTATGAAGCTACGAAAGTGGTTTAGGACAGCACACCTGACGCGTATTAGAAGTAGTACGTAGCTATAGACGTAGACTATATAGTATCACGTAATGATGCCTCCATACCGCAGTAACAGCAGTTACACACGTGATGAAGGCTAGATACTATTCGTCAACCCTAAGTGGTATGCCCTTGTTGTCTTTGTAGAGACTGTGGTGCTTGATGTTTAGATGCTTGTTATCTCTCACCCGGTTGGGGGGAAAGAGCAGGGAGTGCCACGCACACGACAGCTGACAGCAGCTGGCGTGGGGGCTCCGCACAATCATTCTCTGGTCGTACTTCCCAACGCATACCCATGTGCAGGGCACCTGAAACAGTCACCTCGTCTACCGATCCGACTACATACGCCCTCATACGAACACCCTCCCTGGTTCTTTACGCAAAAGTAACTAACCACTTCTGTGGGATGCGCGCTCCCGCCACCTCAAGTCAGGTTTCTCTGCAAAAACGACGGACCAACAAAAACCAAAGGGGAAACCCGGCCACCGGGTCAAAACCCCTCCCTCCCAAGGATGGTGCTACGAAAAAGGAACATAAAGACGCAAACAGGATAACTCCGACAACGTAATCGATCCGGGTAACCTTCCCGCCACGTTTCAATCTGACTTTCTTCCTAATACCCAACAAAGTCCAAAAAGTCTGCAGCCACTGCCACGATTTGATTACTCCCACAAAGCCCAAATAACAGTCCGTTGCAATTTACTCCTACTGTCCTCACCGCTCGACGGAGAACTATCAATATGNTAACTCCGACAACGTAATCGATCCGGGTAACCTTCCCGCCACGTTTCAATCTGACTTTCTTCCTAATACCCAACAAAGTCCAAAAAGTCTGCAGCCACTGCCACGATTTGATTACTCCCACAAAGCCCAAATAACAGTCCGTTGCAATTTACTCCTACTGTCCTCACCGCTCGACGGAGAACTATCAATATGGATGATCTGAGCACCTAACTTCCTCCCTCCCCCTTGATTCCGGCGCTTCGCGGCGCCCCCGGGGTTGATGGTGTATGCTATCATGCTGGCACAGCTGTTTTGTCAAACACATCAAGCATGATGAGCCTTCTTGCATACAACTCTTACTTCCGACTCTCAGGAATTCAAACTTCAGCCTTCTTACACCCAACTCTTCGACTCTCACAAAAAATGAAGTTCCATTTCTCAACCGCCATACAGCACGCGTCGATATGGCTGCTCTCCCTCACTCGAAGAAAACTGCTGTCCATCATGTCGTGCAATAACCTCCCTCGCTCTTTGCTGCGAGTGGTACGCCACACACAATACCCCCTTCATTCAACGCTCGCGGAAAACACGCCTGACTATCTACTGCATCGACAACTTATCATTGCTGAGGCTTCCTTTCCTCCGACAAGACAAACACAGTGATTCTCATCGTGGGGCTTCTCCCCTTCTACAAGACAAACACTGATGTAGATTGTTGAGACGCCTTGCTACTGCGAATCCCTCAGTAAGGTGGATACGTCTGGTACATGGGTCCACACCTACATGCAGCAACAACGGATATGTCACCTACAACAGTGTCCTCCCCTCCCCATTTCCACATCATGGTGACACCTGCACGTTTTCACCTGCGCCGGTGTCTTGCAATCTTCGATACACCGGGTCCTGTGTACCCCTTCACTTCAGCCGACACGCTAGATGCTGATTTACCTCTGTGCGCGAGTTTTCATCGGCTGCCGGGACCGCCTGTGCTGCACCCCCTCATCTCATACACCTGGTCCTGTGTACCCCTTCTCTTCAGCCGACACGCTAGATACTGGTTTACCTCTGTGCGTGAGTTTTCATCGGCTGTCGGGAGCGCCTGTGCTGCATCCCCTCATTTGATACATCTGGTCCTGTGTACCCCTTCAGTTCAACCGACACGCTAGATACTGGTTTATCTCTGTGCGTGAATTTTCATCATTTGTGGGGAGCGCCTGTGCTGCATCCCCTCCTTTGATACGCCTGGTCCCGCGTACCCCTTTTATTCTGCCCCAGACAAAGCTTTCATCGCCCGTGGACATCATGAAATGGAAGCGCCTGTACCGCGAATCCCCATCATTGAGTAGCTGGTTTTCGGAGCCGAATTACCATCGTCGCACGAAGCACCCGCGATAACACGCCTGGGCTTTACCATCGAAAAAGATGAACTACTATTGCTCAACAAAGCACCCACACTCAAGATTGGAAAGGCCTGAACCGCGAATCCCCTTTCGAAAATCATCATTGGTCGTATCATCGTAAGCGAAGCAACCATCACTCTACGAACGCCAAATCAGAAAATGGAAACGCCTTAACCGAGAATCCCCTGTAGAAACGTTCGGTATCATTCGTCACAAGCAAAATCATTCAATATTACTCACGAATTTCAACCAGAAAGAAGCGTCCCGCAGTAGCATCGCGTTGTTGTTGGCCCTCGTTCGAAAGCACAGCAGATTTCGCGGTCTTGCCCTTGCTCCTCTGCGGCAATTCCACGTTCACCAGAATCGCCATGAGTGCAATCCTCCGGTTCTCCCGGAGCGAGTACTTTCCCGCGATCAACAGGCTCGTGTGTTGTGCCGCGCGCTACTCCACCGCCGATGCCGACGCCCCTTTGCTGCCTTGTCACTGGGTCGGTCCCAACAGGTCGCTCATGTTTGTGGCCCCGAACGATTATCCTCCAGGCTCCTCCTCCTGACACCTCGTCCCGTGTGCCCGGGGCAGTTAAGCTACCCCAGCAGCGCCTCTGCTAGAGCTGCCAATCGTACAGAGAAAGTCGATGGTCTGGGACCCACCAAACCCACCATTTGCAGGGACGTCAAACGCCCGCACCGGTTCGCCTTCCGTGCCCGATCTCTCTTCCAGCGGCGTCATCTGTTCTAACGCCAGCCGCAGCGTGCAGCTCTGATAGGCAGCTGCCTGGCGGCGAGATTCCGGCAATCCCACCGCAGGATGCGGCGCGTCTTCCAGCACTGCCTGACCCCGCTTGGCTTCCGCAATCTAGCAATGCCTGCAGCAGCGATTACATCTTGTCCATCACCCCCTGCATCCAAACTCCCTGCGCATTGCTTCCCAGCGGGGGGCCAGCGGATGGGTGGCCCGGGGAACCTACTTCCCCGACTCCACCGGGTGGCACCCCAAACCGTGTGCTCGGCACGGCTCCTCCGCGCCCTGCGGCGTTGAAGTACAAATGTACGTTTTCGGCTCACGACGAGGCCGTTCCAACGCCGCCATTTTCGGCGCCGTTACGCTTCCTGCCGAGACATGAGCTTCGAAAATCGGTCCAGGGGGTGTGATAGCTTATGAAGCTACGATAGTGGTTTAGGACAGCACACCTGACGCGTAGTAGAAGTAAGAGCTGTAGACGTAGTATCACGTAATGATGCCTCCATACAGCAAGTAACAGCAGTATACACACGCGATGATGGCTACGCACAGCAGTACGACAGTAAATCAAAAAGGTACAAACCACGATTGTCACTCGCGCTAACCGCAACGATACGCCGCCACGAACTATAGCCACAGACACGCACTTGCTCGATGTAGACACACGGCTACTATTTACAACAGGTGCACCAACTTTTCGTGTCTTGGTGTTAAGCACTTGTTCACGCACAGCGTATCGTAGACGGGCTGAAAGCGGGACATACACAGCCGCTCGGTCTTCTTGTTGAACTTCGCTGGGATGTGTAGAGCGGGCTGGAGCACCTTGCCGGTCTTGCATATGTCGTCGATGCAGTCGATGTCAGTCACCGGTCGCCAACGACGGCATACGGTTGCTGTGCTACTGCTGTGATGCCTGTCTACGCCATCCTCGAGAGGAGGTGGAGGCGTCCGCCAGGTGGTAGCGACCCATCTTGCCGACCGGGGAGTTGTCCAGAACGGATGGCATGTCGGAAGTAGATGCTGCTGCTGCGAATTGCAGGCGAGATGGCTGCGGCGGCGTGGCGGGGGTGGGCCCCCCGAGCTGGTCGTGACGTCGCGATCGTCGCCACGTGGACGAAAACCAGAAATAAGAAACTCAACCGTCCGGAACCACTCGGAACCACTCGGAACCCCAAATCCCTGATTTTTTGCGACTTTCCAACGCCAGCAGCTGCCGGCACGGCGCACCGCGCGGCGCGAGACTCTCGGTTCGTGTCCGGTACATTCTCGCCGCGCGGGAGCCGAAAGAACGAGACAAAAAAGTAAAAACGTCGATGCCGCAAAAAAGTTGGAGTGGCCGAAACGGCAGAACGTAATCCTCCTTAGTGATATGTGTGTGCGCGCGAAGACTTACTCGAAACCGTCATTTTGCGAAGAACATACATCCTCCTCGGGAGGTTGCAGCGGTGTGGCTCGAACCTCTCGTTGGCAGGCAAAACTGGTAGCCACATCGCTATTCCAGCGTCGAAGGATTTGTCAATCCAGCTGTAGATTGAACGAGGCTTTAATTTGGTGGAGGATAGGCCACATTTACGCACAAATCGATCGAGATCGGAGCAATTTTGGTGTCGGCAGCACCTGCTGCATGCTCGTGTTTCATGCTGGAGAGTGCCGGTCACAGACACAGCTAACCGTCAACGCCGAAGGCACCAATCAAGCTGAAACTTCCGGAGGGTTCCTAAAATAGACTAGTGCAGGAGGGATGATGTATTGATTTCGCGCGTCTCGGGCGTTCGGCTCAAAAAAGTGCGTGGTTCAGGCCTTCGGACTGAAAGTGATATTCATTCACTCATTCATTCATTCACGTATTTTTTTTACCGTTCATGACGTTTCGAGACATCACGAGTTCGTGATAAGTGTGCACTGCCGCCCTCAGCGTTCTGTAGTGTTGAGACTGGGTGGTATGTTATCCCAGGAACAGCAGATGAAGAAAAGGACCAAATATATTTCTCGTCACGCAAGCCCCTCAGGTAAGCTGGTCACCAACAAGCAAGCCCCTCAGGCAAGTGGCGGGAGCGCACCGCCGTGTGCTCACCCGGGGGGACCGCACTTGGAGCCCAACCGCATACATACCCATCACACCCATACTTCCCATAAGCGTATCCCCCACAGACGATGCACAGATCGGACTCATATCCAAGTGTACCACAAATAGCCCCCCTACTTGCTACGATGTACGATCTTGCAACCCTTCACGCGCAATCAGCCAACACGGAAAAAGCACCCCTTGAGAAAACTTACTCAACAAAACTGGCTACGCATTTAACACAGAGCGTCTCCATCAGTTCATTCGCGAATCCAACGCGTTCGTCTCTGGAAATAATCTCAAACCGTTGACACAAAAGAATCATCCTCAGAAAGGTACCTAACAATTATTTGTGCTACATCAGAAAGGCGTCGGAACGGAAACGGATATTTCTGGAAAAAACAACTTTGTGTTAAGGAGGACCCGATTCGCAGGGTATCCGTCGATTGACTCTTACCTGAATCGGTACAACTTCGCATGTGGCGTTAGCTAGATACTGGTTAGAATCTTATTGGGTGCACACTTTTTCTCTTGACTTGGACATTTTCCCATGGACACATTGTCCTGGCCTGTCCTGCCGCTTACGCCATATGCGAAGGTGTACCGATTCAGGTAAAAGTCAATCGACGGATACCCTGCGAATCGGGTCCTCCTCAACATTTGCAAGAGTTGGCACCAATTCCTCAAACAAAACAAAAACCCAACTTCTTGACCAATCAAAACGAGAATTCGGAAGGCACAACGGCCCCAACCATTAATCGTCAAAACATGTCAAAGCCTTCCTCCAATACAGGGTCCAAGGACCAAACCCAAAACAGCGCGCACTCACTAATCGGTACCGTCGCTGTTGTCCAAGAAACGATAGAAAATGTAAGCAAGCATCCACGCAAACAGCCCCCCTGCTGTCAGCTTCCAAAATTCACCCCGAGCTAATATTTCGATGCCAACAGCGCCCTTGCTTTGCCGTTCATCTAACTCACAAGTAGGCGCGACCAGAAAACAAACCAATTCGATTGCTGCTCATGCCCTCTAGAATCATGGTCATACATGACATCATGACATCCCCCCCCATGATTTTCGATGCAAGAGCAGCAAAACATTCGATACAAACCAGAAGATGAAAATACGTAGTAACACACAAGGCATCAAACTCCAAAAAAAAATCGTACCGTGTGCAAACTGTCCCCTCAACTGGAACTCCGAAAGCCCCCCTGCTCCCTGAACGGTACGCCTTCATGCATATCAAACAACGCGCTATCATCCCATTTCGTGCGCGCGGCCAGAAACACACCGCAGAGAGCGACCACTTGACTCAGGACCTCAAATACATACCAACGTATCGGAACATTCTAAGTGCGAAGTGTCCAGTTCGTGAATAAAAAAAAACACACACGACTGAACGTACTCCCTCCAAAGAATACGGAAATAGTACGAAGCATTCAGCTGCATGGTTAAACGCGACTGAAAATATTCCAAGAACCAAGGAAAAAAAAATTCCCACGCGCTGCTTCCTGTTCCACAGGTTGTGGCAATGATTATCTTGTCGCAGCGTACAATTATTATCATGAAACCAAATTTAAAAACAAATAATACGCACACGCCGTGGCATACACGGGTTTTCTGCATCAAAGTGCACGGTGCGCTAGCAAGGGAAAAACAGAACAAAAAAATAAATGCAAAGCCAAATGGCGAAGCCAAAACGTACATGCCTGCTCACAAACGGAACAAAGTCGTAAACGTTTCACATGTTCTCCCACTTGGCTGTAACAAGGTGAGGTCGTCGCTGTCACCCTGTCCTCCCCGTTCCCGGTCGACTCGAGGGCGCCACCGCTGCTGCCACCGCTGCCATCGCCGCCGTTGCCGTTCCCCCGCCCCCACGACCGTCATGAGTTCCAGCGCCAACACGGCTGCCGGTGACGTCGCTGCTGCCGCCTCTACCACCGCCGCCGTTGTCGCCGCTGCCGCTTCTGGTCGAAGCCGTCGCTGCCGTCTGCGGCTGCCGTCGGAGCTCTGGCCAAAGCCACCACTCCCGTCGCTGCTCCTGCTGCCGCCGGTGTCGCCGCCGGAGCTCTGGCCGAAGCCGCCACTCTCGTCGCTGCTGCGGCTGTCGCCGTTGCCGCCGCCGGAGCTGCCACTCCCGTTCCTGCCCCTATCGAAAAGGTACGCAACCCCTGGTACCGCCCCCAGTCTGTTCGCGCCACGGGAAGATGTCTTGCCGGGGTCGAAAGGGTGCGTCGGGGCTCCACTCCAGATGTCATCCAACCCCTCGTCCCCGCTCCCATCGCCGCCGCTGTCCTCGCTGCTGCAGCTGCTGCTACTGCTGCTACTGCTCCTGCTGCTGTTGCTAACGTCCACCCCAGCACATTGGCTACCGAGCTCCTCCAGGACTGGCAACGGCGTCGTTGTCGCACCAACCGCTTCCTCCAACGCTGCGTCACAGACCTCCGTCACCGGTGCCGCCGCCGCCGCCGCCGCCGCCGCCCGTGCGGCCTCTGGACACCCGACGCCGACGCGGCGATCGGCAACGCCGCTGGTGCTGTCGCCGCTGCCGTCCCCCCCGTCACCGACGTCGCTACCGCCGCCGCTGCGGCCGTCTGGATACCCGACGTCAACGCGGCGACCGGGGACGCCGCAGCTGCTGCTGCCGCTGCCGTTTCCCCTGTCACCGACGCCGCCGCCATCGCCGCTGCGTCCGTCTGAGTACCCGACGCCAACGCGGCGACCAGGGACGATGCTGCTGCTGCTGCCGCTTCCGACGAATGCTTGGGTTGTTGTGATTCCGCGGACGGCGAAACTACAACAACGTGATAGGATCCAAGCATATGTTCCTCCGCTACACGTCTACTGCTGTATCCGCCCTCCATGAGGTCCAGCTGATCGCGTTGCCACACTACTGCAGGTGCTACACGTGACGTTGTGGGCCGCTCGGGAGAGCGAGTGGCGGAGTGTGTGTTTACGTTGAGAGAAGCTACGTTGGCGGGGGCTTTTACCGGTAAATACGCCGCAGACGAACCGGCAGCAGCCCCCCCCCCCTTCTCACCAACAAACACCCCACCACGCACATGTCTACCTGCACCCCCGGTGAAGCCGGCCGCTAGCTGTTCTTGCCGCGGCTGTTGCTGAGAGTCTCCGCCATACACCACGCCTGGCTGCTGCTGCTGCTGCTGCTGCTGCTGCTGCTGCTGATGCTGCTGATGCTGCTGCCAACACACAGACTCGCCGCCAAACTCGCAGTTCCTCCGCTGCTGCTGAAACGTACCAGGTCGGTGATACTTCCAGGAGATCGTTTCGTGGTTTGGTGCCAGGCATTTGATGCTTACGTGTCCAGAACGCCCACACCGATCGCACTGAGGAGGCCCGTGAAATCGGTTGTACTTCCAGTAGATCGTTTCGTGGTTTGGTGCCAGGCATTTGATGCCGATGTGTCCAGAACGCCCGCACCGATCGCACTGAGGAGCCGGTGAAATCTCCTCGGCTCACTGCCGACATTATCCCCACCAGCCGCATCGACATTCCTCCAATCGCGAGTGCAACCCATCCCTTGCTGCTGCTGCTGTTGCATCGGCCCCGCACACATGCTGGAGCTTCCGCTGCCGCAACTCATCGGCGCGCTCGCCGTTGCCGCCGACGCTCTTCGTTCCTCCATCCCTCGTAAAATCACTCTTGTTTGGGACCGCCAGCCGCCATCCCCATAAAAACGCTCCGAGCCCTCAGCTCCATATCATGCTCTCATACCCTCGTCATCGCCGAACTAACACCTGGCCTAGCTAGGCTCCACTCGATATCGTGTTAAGTGTGCACTGCCGCCCTCAGCGGTCTGTGGTGTTGAGATTGGGTGCTATGATATCCCAGCAACAGCAGAAGAAAAGGACGATCGACTATATATTTCTCGTCACGCAAGCCCCTCAGGCAAGTGCCGGGAACACACCGCCGTGTGCTCACCCGGAGGGACCGCACGTGGACCCCAAACGCATACGTACCCATCACACCCATACTTCCCATACGCGTATCCCCCACAGACGATGCACAGATCGGACTCATATCCAAGTACACACAAACAGTTCGCATGGACAAAAAACGAGCCAGCTCGACGGCAAACCGTCTCTGAATCTTATTGGCATGAAAATAGTTCAGGCGACGCAAGGCTGTTTCGTCGTCGAATCCCCTTGCTTCATATGCCAAGTGGTTGGCGTTAGCTACGATTTGTGCGATTGCCAAGGCAACTATGCGTTGAAGAAACAGCAGTAAGGAGGGTAGATCTAGACGGATTGGAACTTCCCGCACAGTGATTTGCCTTACTTGCAGCTATTCTACACAACAATCATACAGCTAGCTGCATCTATTCTACTACACACATCCCACAGCAGTAATGCGCTTACTTACGCGCTTATTCCAACAATTTCGGCCGCATGTTGACGGTGTTAGCGGTTCCTCGGGAGGGTTGTCACCTCCACGTTTTCTCTTCACTACCGTCCCAGCCTCCATGAGACAAACTTCTTGACGAGTGGAAATCCAATCATCAGATGTGACCATTTGGTCCATGACTGAGCAACAGCTTTTTCAAGCTTGTCTTTGGAAAAAATCTTCTTCAGCTTCTTGAGAGAGCCAATCAGAGCCAATCCTGCTGGTAGCTGTGCAAGTCGGGGCAGACATCGCTCAATGGGGCATCCTGTCGATGCTTGCACTGACGTGGAGGACACCATTGCTTGACATGCAACAAAGGCTGACCCCCTCTTTTTTTTGATTGCTCAGGATCTCGAGTCCCCCTTCACGTATGGGCAGGTGTATCTTTGCCCTGGCCGCCCCCTTGAAGTATCCACCTCATTCTTCGTCGGGTCTGCGCTTGTCCTGCAGTCGGTATTCCCACATTGTTGGCCATCCTGCCGAGGACGATCCTACTCATCGCCCACATCATCATGTTGTCATCGTTTCGTGCGACAGAGATTACGATTGAAGGTGCAATCGTTCTCAGTAGATGGAACAAATGTGGCACACCAGACAAACGCAGCAGCTCATAGCTGACTTGAGGGTCGTCAAGCGCTGCTAGGCGTAGTATCAACTCCGCCGGGTCACCACGAGCGAAGTTGGAGACGAAATTCCTCTGGAAATCTTCTGTCCCTACTGGGACTCCGGCGACCGGCATGCCACCTTCGGCGACTGAGAGACCAATTTTGGTCAATTCTTACTGTTCGTCGTTTGTCAAGGAGGACAGGCAAAGGCCTTCTGGGGAAAGCACTTTAGATTTCGGGATACTGAGCTCAATGACTTTTTGGGAGAGACGTTCCTGAATCCGATTCGTTACAGTGGCGATAACCTGCATGTTCCTCGCCAACCCTGGTGGGAGATAACCCCTTGAAGGTCGTCGACGTATGTATCCGATGAGTTTGGCTCCTGGCACTGGTGGCTTGTTGTTGAGCTCTTTCATGATATTCAGGAGTCCTACGCAGAAGCCAAACCCTCCCAAGTCAGAGCATCCCGAACTCCGCACTGTGAAAGAACAACTTTGATGGAACCAATTTCATTTTGAACAGAAGTTCCGCCTTGGTTCGAGTGTAGATGTTGCCGAAATATTTCACAAAGTGTGGCGTGTGAACACCACTCACTGCTGGTAGGATAAAAGATCGGCGCACACTGTTGTAAGCATCTTTCCCATCAAAAGATAGAATTGTGCTGCCTTGCCGGTGGCTGAGGGTTGCTGTGGAAGCCACTATTCTACCTCTCCTGGAATGCCACCTCCAAACTGGTTTGCTGCTTCAAAGATGTTGGCAATCCCTTTCTGGTACTGGCGGCAGAGGATACCACTGATGATGCGACGTAGAACTCCTCCACCTGCAATTGGTCGTTTTTTCTCTCCAAACGCTGAAAGGTTGGCACTGGTGTCGAGTTTCTAAAGAAGCCCGGAAGCTCGTCGCCGTAATCGAACACATTGAAGCTGAAGTCCGCCAAGGTTTCAGAGAAACAACCGTAGACCATCAGGCCTTAGAGCACTCTGTGGATTGGCCTTGTTTACTGACTGTTTGATGAACTTGATTTCGAGCTGTTCGTCAGCTTCGGCGATGGAGTCAATTTTGGGCGTTCCTTCACGATCATCAACGGTTTTGATGCTAGAATCCCACGCAGTGGAAATATCCTCAGGATCTTCGTTAGGGTGTATGTTGCGAAGATGCTCCAGCGTGGCATTGTTGCACGGTGAAGGTGCTAGGGAGATGAAGGCACTGGCAGCTTTAGTGATGCCTCCTCTTTCATGCGCAAGTCTTGTAGCTCTTCTTTGGCGATTGTCATCGGTATCCGCATAATATTGAAGTCGACGATTCTCCTCATACAACATGAGCCAGGCAATAGGCTCACTCGTGTCACCGTTTTCGAAGCGGTTAAATCGGGATACCCTCTGTTCATCCTTCCATCAGTCGATCCGTGTAAACGCTGGGGTAAGAAGAAGCAACTTGGTTGCTCGGACAAGTTGGAGCTGTCGTTCAACGCGTGCTGCTGCATATCTTTCCGCTGCGAGAGGAGAGAGATCGGAGGTATCCGACTCCTGCTGGTCCATGTGTACAGCTCCAAATTCTTGCACGAAGAGGATGAGGACGTGTTGGAAGTGCTCGCAAAATTAATTCGCCAACTGCGGATCGACGTGTTAGTCGAAAAAGTAAAAAAAATGGACGTTTCAACGAGGGTGCACAGGAAACGTTTCCCGCACACCCAACCTCTTCCCTCCCCAATCTCCCACACTACTGACAGCTTTGCTAAACCGCCCATGGGACACCCATTGGTCGCCCATGAGCCGCCCATGGGGTATCCAAGAAGTGCCCACCGTGCGCACGTCCTTCGCCTCCGGCATATCAACCTAGAAGTTAGCCACCAGCTCCAACCTTGCACATATCGTGTGGACTTGGGGTTAACGTTAGGGTTAGTAGCCGCCACAGTGTCCGTTCCGAAGCGGCTTCTATTGATAAGGAGTACACTGATTCGGTTGAAGAGCTCTCATTGGCCGCCCATGGGATGCTCATGGGCCGTTCATGGGCTGCCCACCGGCTGCCCATGAGCAAGTCCACGGGCAGCCAATGGCTGCCCGTGGGCATGCCCATGGGCCACCCATGGGTGACAAAGTGCCCATGGGCGGCCAAGGACAGTCCTTCAATCGAACCAGTGTGACAATAGAAGATCTACTTTGGAACAGGCATTACAACGGCTAACAACCCTAACCCTAACCCTAACCCTAACCCCAAGCCCACAGGACACGTGCTAGGTTGGCGCTGGTGGCTATGTTCTTGGTTGTGAAGGTAGTTAAGTAGGGTGATATGCCGGTGGCGAAGTTTTAGGTAGAAGTGCCAACGGTGGGCACTTGATTGGCGGCCCATGAGCATGCCCATGGGCGGTTCAGTAGTGTGGGAGATTGGGGGATTGTGGCAATGGCCAATCCACCTCCAACAACTGAGAGACCAGTTTTCGTTGATTCTTAGTGTTCGTATATTTTTGAGAGAAAATATTTGTGGGACGCTCAGGGACTGCCGAGAATCTATTGCTTATCAGGAGAGACGTGTCTGTATCGATTTCGTCACAAGTGGCGATGGCCTGTATGTGGCTTTCCAAACCCGGCGGGAGATGTGCTTGAAGGTTGTCGATGGACGATAGATGTGATTCCTGGCACTGGTGGCTTGTTGAAATTTTTCATGACGCCTAGAAACCCTGCGCAGGAGCCGGAACCTCCCAGATGGGCGCTACACTCAGCGCTGCGGTAAGACAACCTCGATCGAACCACGATGTATGCATTGCCATTTAATGGTTGATTATTGTTTCGACCGCTTTTACCGGCAGTCCAGTGAAAATCCGTCCGTCTTCAAGCGGGACACAGAACGCGAAATGCCGCGCTTCCTAGTGAAAGGGTTCCACTGAAAGGGGGGGCGCAGGAGTTGGACGATGGTGTCCTGCTTCTGAACTACATGGAGGAGACTCAATATCACCAAGTAGCATCGTTTCTGCGTCATCTCGTTTCCCATGCTAGCATCATTTCCCTACTGTGGGTTGTGCTTTCTGCTGACCTCGCTTTTCGCCAGGGAGATTGACACAACTGCTAAATTCATCACGCACGGTCATCCTGTAACTCTTCCTTGAGCCCTCTCTATTACTACCGTTGCTATGAAGATCTGAAGCCTCGAAGTTCTAGATTTTCCACACCTCTCGGTGGGTGCTGTTCCTCCTCCATGCGATCCATTGGGAACCGCCGTCGTGTGTGGTGGGTCTCCCACACTTTCTACAGTTTTGCTAAAACGCCCATGGGCGCTTTTTTGGCATGGTTGACCCATGGGCATGCCCGTAGGTAGCCTAATGGTAGCCCGGGGGCGACCCATGGGCAACTGGAAGCCCGTTGGCAACCACTGACAGCCCTTCAACCGAAACCAGTATATTCCTACACAATAGATTGTCTGCTTTGGAATGGGGGTAGAAACTGCTAATAATAACCCGAACCTGTACCCAACCCCCCCCCCCCCCCCCCCCCCCCCCCCCCCCC
>CACKRE030000528.1:9985-31877 GCA_902602495.3 Ectocarpus sp. CCAP 1310/34 | reverse complement strand
CCCCCCCCCCCCCCCCCCCACCTGCCCCTCGTCAGGCATCTTGAACCTCACGGAGTCGCCCCACCTAAGCCCCTCCACCATGTCTCCGTCCGACAAGGCACCCCCTTCCTCTGACACAAGAAGTTCTTCGTCGTCTCCATCCAGATTATTTCGAGAAAGCTCTGAGTTGGTCGGAGAGCATGCAGGGCTGGGGATGCTTGCAGGCACCATGAAGCCCCGTCCAGACGTCGCACTGCGGCTGTGCCCGACGCTGGCGCTTTTTGGCCTCTTCTGGCTCAGGCTGCTCCGCCGCTTGTGGGCTTTTTTCAGCTTCCGCCCGACGGGCAAAACTTTGGATACCATTGACTTTGGGCGGGGCTTCTCGCTCCCTTGCGAGATTCCGTCCTCTAGTCTGATTCCGGAGGCACTCGAACCCTGTCCGGTACCGCTACCGTCCGCTGCCACGCAAGAGAGAGGGGCCGTCAGAGCCTCGGACGGCCAGTGGGCCTCATGCACCTTGGTCGAGAGCGGGAGGAGATATGACATCTTGTCGTGCAGCCGGGGCTTTTCATCCACGTGGACCGTAACCTGGCAACGAAAGCGAGGTTTACGTGGGGCCGGTAGCGCTTTAGAGGGGGTTAGAGAACAAAAAGCTACCCAAAAAAATGACTACATCTGCTTCAGGGGACTCCTGACTCACAGTGCACCTCGCTGCCCTACAGCACCTATGCGTCAGAGGAACAAAAAGAGCAGGCCACGCATACATTCGCGAGTACAGCAGTGTACGCCAGATCAACAGCCAAAGAGCTTCATTCTTGCCCACTCCGACCCAGTCCGACAACAGAGTAGCGTTAACCGCCACTCAAAAAAATGCCACCATACACCGTTCACCTTGGTCACTACGGGAGAAGGGTCCCCGATGGGACTCTCGTTGGGTAGATGCACTTCAAACACAACCCCCTCTCCTCGTCCGTCTGCGCAGAGAAATGCCCCGTTGACGCTAGGATTGCCGCTGTTTTTCTTCGAGAAAGCGGTCAGGGCATGGAAGTTCTTCCTAGTGTTGTATTGGCAACAACCAAGCAGAAGGAGCGGCGCAGGGCACGGGAGGACAGTTGCTCAGAAAGAGGCAAGGGCAAGGAGGGCCGGACGTTCAGATATTGAACAAGTCGATATTGTATTCAAGCAAGCCTCCTGTCGTCGCCCCCACAGACGTCGCAGCCCGGCAAAGAGTTGACATTCACAAACTGCTGTCCACCCCAAACTTCCGTCAAAAGACACACGGTGAAACCTCAACGCCTCTCTCCCACCTCGTAGACGTGCGCCGCTTCTTGATGTTCTGGTCCTTGCTGCCGTACTCGACCGTCATGATCTGTAGTCCGTGCGTGCTGAACACCACTGCAGGCAATTCGTTGTTGGCATCAAGTTTCAGCGGCGCCAAGAAGGGCTTGAAGCTCACCGCGATTTGCCGCTTCGATCCCCTGGACTTCATCCTTAACGATCCGGGCAACAAGTGCCCCTGCATAAGACGCAGATCCGGCAACGATGCAAGGCAAGCATTGTTTGGCCACGCCGTGGAGGAACAAACAAGCAGGGGATCACGGTCACAACGAACTACAGCAGCCCAGGCCTAATGAAAGGTTGACACTGCCGAACGACAATCGGTCGCCCCGGTGGCCTAGTGGGTAGCCTCGCAGCCTGCTAAGGGCCAGGTCATGGGTTCCAGTCCCGGCAGAGAGGGTTTTTTTCTCACTAAATACATCCTGGTCTAGCATGAAAGCGACGCGCTGCAAAGCTCGTTTGTTAGTAAACCATAATCGACTTCGTAAGTCGCGAGGGAAGGGATTGCTGTACCCTCCTCGCGATAAAAACACCTCAAGTATGAACCGCAGGAGGGGGGCCAACCCCCCCCCCCCCCCTATGTGACCCCGGTTGGGTCGTCTAGCTAGTAGAAGTGGAGGATAGGGGCCAGAGGGGCAGACGACAGAGTCCAACGATGGGAGAAAAACAAACAAACAAAAACTCGTGGAACAGCAGCTTCTTCCGTAGTGTGACCAACAAATTGGAGTTAGTTTGGGTATTAAGGACCTAAGGACCACCCCCCTATTAGGGACCACTTTTTTCAAAAAACATATCTTGCCGATACCATCGCGGAAAGCCTTTCTGTTTTTTTCTTCGTGTTGCTATGGACCTCACCTTTTATTTAAGACTAACTTTACTCAATTTGGTGGAGGACTTCGTTCTACACAGCATTCTGCGCCAAGTGATGTATGCTTTTTTTTTTGGTGCTGTGTGGTGGCTCAGGCTAAGCCAGGTCATTGTATTGACCTATATAATGGCAGTTTTCCGGAAATGCGTAGGCCACTATGTGGTCTAGCGTTTTGATGCTCCCCACAGACCCAGTACGAGGCAGGTTCGAACCTTGGGGCGTGCATTCTGTTATTTCATCCGCTTTTTTCCATTTTTTTCTATTTTGCCCCCTCGATTTTCGTCCAAATGGGGGCAAAAATCGCGTCTGTATGTCAGATAGAGACCAAATAAACCCGCATGACAACAAAAATTTGCATGGTGTCTATTCTAGGGGTGCTTGCCACGATGCCGAAGAAAAAACGGGCAAAAATCACTTGAAATCTCTTTAAGTGGTGCCCAAAGTAGGTCATTTTTGGCCCAAAAACAGGCAAAAAAACACGGGGATTTCTGGTTTTTGTCGCCGGGCATGCATGTTTTTGTAAATATTGTTTTTGCGGAAATGCTTTGTATTACTACCATAACGATTCTTGCCACAGGAAAAGTGCTGGAAATCATTAGAACGTGCGCAATCACTACGAATTCGAAGTGGTCCTTCATCGGGGCATTTGTGTTTTACCGATGTTTTTCCCCGACAAATGAAGATTACTACGCTGGCACCATGTCATCACCACATGCATTTTTTTTGTTTTTTGTTGTTTCATCGTTTAGGTCGTGTTATAAGCTAACGTTCGATACCTCTCTGTCGCCACAAATCGTCAAGACACCCGAGAACGACCTCTCAGAGCGGGGGCTCCGTTAAGTGGTCCTTAATCGGCACATTTACTCCAGCCACTCACGCCTCGGAGCTAAATAGTTCACGTGCGTGAGAGTCACATCACAACTTGCGTGCCCGCGCAACCGTAGTCACACGGCCAGCGGTGCACACAAACAGAAAGCCGTGTATGCAAACAATGTACAACACAAGGCCCTACATTTCTCACGTTGTCGCTCCACACGTAGTTCCTGTCGTCAACCAGGAAGATCACATCGCCGTAGCGCACTATGTCCCCGTCCTTTTTCTTGTTCTCGGGGTCAACGGCCTGTGACGCAAGACGTGCAAACAAGGGGGAAATACTTCAAGCCACAGTACAGAAACACCCAACAGGTGTCCAACTGGCACAGGGATTGGTGACTCCGTGACAAGCGAACTACATTGATGAAGGGGCATTGAACCAAGATCTTAGCAAACCAGTCAACCATTGGTTAACCAAAAACACCTAACGGAGAGGGGGAGCGAGAGTTCCAGTATTCTGGTGAGCGGTAACGACGGACACATGTACGAAAATCGAAAGCAATACAATCACCGCTGCTCACACCTCCAAAACACCATCACCGCATGGTCAACCTAGTATTGTTCAGTATTATTCAATTACTGCTATACTACCTACACCACACCCCCCATCCAGACTGCTTTCAAGGGGACTGACTGCACAAGCACCACGAGTCTCCCATCGACCCGGAACAACACCAACACCACTGCCGTCTCCGACAACGTACAACGGGACGCGCGTTGCTACGATTGCACACCTTGAAGTGGCAGCTGGTGAATCCCGCGGCGTTATTCCCTTCGGACTGGCTGATCACCGCCACCTCGTTCCTCCTGAACAGCTTCGTCGACACCTTCTGCACCTTCTCCAGCGAACCGACAAAGCCCCCGCCTCCTCCCACCGCGCTTTCAGCTGGGGGACCAGCACCACCTTCTCCCAACGCGCCGACCGAGATGTCACTCCCTCCGGAGGGCCTGTGGTGAACTCTGGAAGGAGAAAGAGGCCGGCATCAACGTTGAGCACCCCAGCGGGGGATGGGGGCAAAGATACGGAGGTCTTGAACGGGTGGTGGGATATGACAATAGCAACGACCGGGGAAAAGAGGAACCGATACTCAGCAAGTCCAGGCACCAGCTCCTGTAAATTTAGCGGGTGATGTAGTGCTCGGCAAGCATCGCCTACGAAAGCGCTCGAAGCGGTTATTACAAGCATTCATGTGCGTACCGTACCAAATGAACATGTGAGGCACACCAACGGTCCAAAAGTTGTATCTACCTACCTGGCTTTGAGCCTCAGCCTGTCGCCGTACTTGAGCTCCGGGGGCTGGGCCGCTGGCACACAGGGCGAAACCTTCACGGGAGCAGCTGGGGCATCCTCAACAACGCTTGATGGGTGTCCCGAGTCGCCCCGCTTGACATGGCCGTGGATGACTTCGTCACTCCTGGACCTTCCAAGGAGAATCTTTTCGGCGTTGAGTTTCGCTTTGCTCGTCGCTTGTGGCGCTGTCACCTCGTTGGAACGCGGGGTTGCGCTTGTAGTGACTGGTGATGCCGGGTTGAAGCTGCTAGTTGCTTGATCGGTGTGGCCCTCCTGGCCATCTTGGCCTCGGCCTTGGGTTTGGTCTTGGTCTTGGCCGTTCCCCGTTGAAGAGGGTGACACGGGCTTGCGGTTGAAGGGATTCTGGAATGGATTGATCGATAGCACGCAACAGCACGGCACGGGAAGGGAAGGCATGCACCCGGCACCTGTTGTTTAACGCACAGAAACGCTTGGTAGTGCTTGTTGAAAAAGGGGCACAGCGGCTTTAACCATGCACACCCGCGCTTCCTCAGTCCCAGGTACCATGTCTCGCGAGTAGCTATGATTTTGGACGCAGCTTGGGGTTCATGCGCAGGAGACAAATACTTCCCTTCCAACAGTTTTCAGTGTTCAAGAAGATCTGGTAAGAATCAGTTGATCACGAACGGCGGTCGATGCCTCTACACAGGAGCCAGCGAGCGAACGGCGCTGCGATGTCATCGTGAAAATCATCGTGACCGCTCCACCCCTCCCCAAACACGGGTCTCTCTTGTGTGGACTGCGCTTGCAACAGCCGTGGTGATTCAGATCAACGACGTACAGAGACGGGGGCGTCAGTAAAGCTTACGAACCTCAAAACGATCATGAAGAGACGGTACTGTTAAAACGAAACTACTGCATGATATCAACGACGAGTCAACTTTTCTCTGCTATCCCTTCTCGCTTACCACACGCTTTGGGGAGGCCGAGCGGCTTCGATGTCTCTCCCTGATGCCCTCCCACCCCCCCTTCGGAGACAGGCTCTTGCTGTTGCTCCCTTCCAACAGCCCAGGCCGGCCTCTGGCCACCTCCGGCTTCCCCTCCTGTTCCCGTGCCTCTGCCCTGCACACGCCGTCTGCCCCCTTTTCCAGTAGATCTTCCTTCCTGCGCGATTCGTTGCCCACGCCCGTTACCGTCCCCTCGAACCTCCGGCTATCGCCCGGACTCCCCGGGTCCGTGAAGCCTCGAGTGATTCGTGGCAGTTGCGGAGGCAGCCCCGGCATCAACATTTCTCCGCTTGTTGTCGGAGAAGGCCGCCGGCTGCTGGTGCTGCTGCGAGGAGGCCTGCCTTGGTCAGCTTGCGGCGGCGGCGACGCCAGCGGGGGCGTCACGGGGCTCGTGCTTGTGAGCGGTACATGCCAGTCTTGGGGCAATTTCCTGTGCCTAGGCGATGAAAATTCGGAAGGAGTTGATTACACCATTGTTGAGCGTATCTGTACGGATGCAAAGTCACGCTATGAGCAACTTGCATGATCGTGTCCTACCGCTCTTACATGGAATGGAATGCCGGAGTGGAAGGATGAAAAGGTGCGCACCAAAAACAAAAAAAAAACGGTAGACGACAGCAGTATGCACCTGGGTCTGCGCCTCGTGTGGAAGTATACTTGGCACGTCGACACGGCTGACCTGATCAAGGCTACGCATCGACAACTTACACGCTATTCACCCAAACAAATGATGGGATCCTTTGACGCTGATTGATCCTTCCTTTGTGTAGTCTCATGGAGTTGCTCATGCGTAGAAGAGAAAAGCCCCACGCTGACACACAAGCGTCCACTAGATTACGGTTGGTACCAAGGCCACACCCTAGTTGGACAGGCGTGTCGATTGAATCCCTGGCCTTCAGACATCGAAACAAATCCACTTATGATTGTCTAGGGAGGTGAAAGTACCGGAACATCGCAGCACACCATGCAACCAATCCTTCGGGTATGAGTGAAGAGCGTTACGCACCTCTCGCCATGCTCCGGCGACGTTGGGCTATTGCCCCAACCCCCGGTGTACGATCTGTCCCCATCGCCGTCGAAATCAGCATCGTGCGCACGCAAGTAGATATTCGCCTCCGACGACCCCACCGACCGCTTCGTGAGCCGCCGGGCCACGTTCGAGAGACCCCTCGCGAGCTTGATGGATCGTTTCGGCTGCCCGGTGCTGCGGTCTTCTCCTTCCCCCCTTCCCCCCCCTCTAAGGTTCGCTGCTACCGCTTCTGCACTAACACCCCCTTCCTCAACGCCAACGCCTGCACCACTGTTGTCACTACCAGCATCGTCCAAGGCGTCGGTGCCAGCGCTTGTATCCAAATCACCGGCATAGTTGGTGCCGTCGGACCCCACGGGGGTGAGCACAAAGTCTCCTTCCCGATCCACCCCCGACAAGGCGCGCAGAACTTGGCCGTCCAGGCTACCTCCTCTCGAGCGCTTGCTGCGGAACTTCTTCTTCAAGCCGGGTATCGGAGAAGGAGGCCTCAGCCAACGCTGGAACCCCTTCTTGGACACGGTATCCCTGACGTGTGGGGGGCGGGGATACGGGGTTAATGGAAGCGTGCTTGTCGTGGGTACTTGAGGAAAATTGCGCAATCTGTGACCTCTGTGCTCAAGCGTGGGGAAGATCGATATGCCCTGCCAAAACTCAATAATAAACAAAACCAACCACCCCACATAAAAAGGGTGGTTCTGCAGCCGCTGGGTCAACAAGCTCGGGGAGAGCGGGTCGTCATGGACCTGTACGACCTCGTCGAGCGCCGCCCGTCCAGGAACTGAAATCGACCCCGTCTCGGGGGACTACACGGACACCCTCATCAACACCTAGGCGATCGACGAGGGCGTCCAGGTCCACGCCGCCCCGCCCTCCCAGAGCTCGTTGACCCAGCGGCCGCAGAACCACCCGCATCGGCGACAGGAGGAAAGAGGGAGAGCCCCGAGGGGACACCACCCGGGATCTCGTGAAGGAAAAGTCGTGGATTGTGAGTTGGTCATTTCCAACGGTTCAGGAGTGCCGATAAACCCGAAGGGAGGGCTGCTCTCAGCGGGAGGAGACCGGTCCAACTCCTGAGGTCGAATTCCGACCGAGTACCGTACCGTGTGTGACAAGACAGCACACACCCTGGTGATAAGATGTTGGAGTTTTAAAAAGTCATCACCGGGTGTGCTTTCCTGGAATGGGTGTGCTGTCTTGTGTAACCGGTGTGATGTGATAAAAGTGCACGTTGACGGAGCCCGCAATCGGGGGATGTGATACGCCAAGCGGGCTTGATAACAAATTCACCTGCTCCATTCCTTCAAGAGGTGTGATCAATGATGGGGGGGGTGAAAACACTCAGCAGATTCTGTTGTACGGTCCTCTCATGTTGTACGGGCCTCGGCGGACGCTCGCTGTTGAGCGGGCGTTGGCAGCACTTGCGGTGGCAGGTGCTGACGAAGTCTCATCGTTTGGCTTGGCGGCGGGTTGCTACGAGAAAAATGATGTTTTCGCCCGTGGAGGCGCCGGCGCAGACAGACCTTGATGGCACCGTCTGAGCGACGTCACTTCCAGCAGGGTCATATGTCTTGTATACCTCCTCCACCTCCGTTTTGTCCTTGTTTTTGTGCATACTACAGTAGCTGTGTGCTCTGTTCGTGTTTGCGCGGGCTGTGTACATTCGTGCGACCCGCCACCAGCCGCCATAACGAGGCTCCGTGATTATAACTGCGGCGAAACTTTAGGGAATGTACTACCTTGTGTCACCGGTGTGACAAATTGGCTTTTTTTCCAAGACAAAAAGAAACATCACCGGGTCTGCTTTCCTGGAGAGGTATGTTGGGGGTGTGCTGTGCTGATTCACTCACCTTTACATAGATAAATAACGTTGGGAATAGGGAAGCACATGCGACACTCTTGTGAAAAAACCGAGCTTGTCCTACCAAATTCCAAATACAGGATTGGGTGCTCATATGATCTGCCATTTTCAAATGTGAGAACGATTCCCCCAAGAGCCTTTCCGAGGGCCGTTCCGCACACCATTTACAGACATTCTCCGCCGAGCAAGTACCCCCGTCCGAGACAGGAACCGGACCAAATTGTTGTTTTGCGTAGGTCGTCGGAAAAAGCAAGGGTCGACGAAGGAGAATATACAATACAAATGCGTGATTTCGTCTCCCATGTATTCCGCCTACCGGTCAGACTGCAACTTTCGATATCGGCGGAAGCACCAGCCGAAGTCATCAAGTAACGCAGAAGGGAGGGAAGACCAACTAGGAGCTTTATTTTCTTCTCCCGCTGCTCTACTCTGCTGCTGTGCTCGCCACAACATGTTTATTGTTCATCCCCAGAGATAACGGCCGCCCCTTCAGCATCTCGACTGTAAGTTATTTGTGCTCAGTTAAACAATAACCGCGGCTGAGGGTTGCCGTTGGGATAGTATCCTCGTAAACATCTCCTGGCTCTAGGTCGTGTGCTCGAATCTCTCCAGAGTGAAAGAAAAATCGCAGTTGTACATACAAAGCAGGTGCCAAAATGAAGCACAAAGTTTGACGAAGTCGCAAGTACACACAGCAAAGAGAGAAGGGACGGCCACCGCCTCTACGTGAGGGAAGTGCCGTCGGAGAGGACGGTGGAACAAAACAGCAAACTCCCTGATTTACGGTCAGGTGAGCCCCGGGCTGGTGCATGAAAACATTTACAATGACGAAGGTGGTATTATAGTCTATAAATAATAGGCACACAGGACAGACGAAGATAAACAGGGAGTAAAGCATCAGTCTTCGCTTATTTTGGCATGATAATCGCTTGTGTGAGGTGAGCAAAATGGGGGGGGCGGATGACAGCACCAAGATGCGCGTCGTGTTTCTCCTTCTCAAAATCAAGAGTTTTGGGCCTCGTGGATAGAGTCCACACAAGCAAGGAGACACGATTCACCGCCAGAGATTGTGACTGGGGAGTTGCGGGTGGACACATTCATCCACCACAATAATCGCTGCAAAAATATAAACATACTGAACGGCAGCAGCATCGATGGATCAGTGCCAACGATGGCCGGAAATCAGTACAGCAATTGCTCCCTTGGCAAGATTCACCGCTGAGAGAGCTGGTAAACGGATGGTATTTATCTTTCACTAGTTGTCCTTGGATCTCGTGCCTGCAGTTGAACAGCAGCTTCTTCACAAAAGCAAAGGCACCTTATGTTTTGCCCTTGATACACGCAGAATTGGCAGTTGACTGTTGACAGGGCGCAGCAGCGGCCGATCCTACCTCTGCGTCTACAAATTTTCGCCAGGCAAAGTCGGTCGGTGCTCGGTGCTACGAAGCGGCCTCAATACCGTCCGCCGTAATAAGAAGACGCACAGCAACAGTATTTGCACAACACTAGCAGTCTGATTCGTGCCTCAGCCAGCCACGTTCATGTCATTCGTTCGTTCATTCGTTCCGTGTTTGATCTCGGTTGCTTCAATTCGACACCCGAGCCCTCTTTTACTTCCTTATGGGCAGTCACAAGCACCACCATAAATCGACGCACCGATGTATGTACGTACAAACCCGCGCAAACTACTGTGTACAACTCACCTGTTTTTGCTATCTTCACCCTCCGATATCCCGGCCGGCTGCACCTCTCCGCTCAAGCCGCCGTTGCTGCTGGTGTTACTAATACCACCATCTTCTCGTTCAGCACTACTGCTGCCTTCAACTGGGCCTTCGTCAAATGGCCGCACAACCAGTCGAGGTGTCGCTGTCCCGACGTCCATCCTGCTGTGTGATGTGTATGCCGCCAGTACAAAAACGTAAGAGCACCAGAAGTCACGATTCACAGGGAGCTTTGAAAGTGGTCGGTACATGTTGGTGATGCAAAGAATGCAAAGCTGAACCATTTCAGCGTTCACTTCGCCCAAAACGGGAGAGAACCAGCAGCATATGATATATGGATACTTCCTACCACTTGCAAGTAACATGTGGGACATGCTCTATAGCCTTACGGCAGGGATAGCATAGGAAGCGCCTTTCCTTGCACATGTGGACATGAGGACCGCATGTAAAGAACAGACAGCTCGAGTTGCAAGCACCGGACATTGTACATCTCCTGCTCCTGAAAGAGATGGTGGAGGTTCAAGTCCTCCGTCGTATGCATACTGCTGTGCTGTTAGTTGCACCGAATGGGTCCTTTCAGTTGGAAGGAAGGAATCTGGGGCTCGTGTGACGTTTTATCTACCGCTGTCGTCGTCTGTCTGTGGTGCGGATGGAGAATAAATTTTCCTGTGCCATGCGTCGCCGCCGATGCAGCGGCTATGATATCACACGCGAGGGAAACGGGCACGTCTCGGAGAGAAGCCATCAGCTATTGAACACGTGTGCTACGAATATGCGTATGACAAACAAAGAACAAGGCATGACGACACCACACCAGCCATACCTGCCGCGCGGCAATGCTGCTGTGGCTGGTTACACAGCATCGGCGGCCGGACACGCACTCTCTGGGAACAAGAGTGGAAATTGCCCGAAACGAAAGAACTCATATTGCACGATCACCGAAACAAGTTACTGACGACCAGCGGCAGCATCGTAGCCATGCCCTATGAGGACAGCAACAATCAACAAGGCGCCACATGAACAACACGCATGCATACACGCGCAAACGCAGCAGTCTCCGGTTCGAGGAGCAATTCTGACTTATGAGACACGCACAGATAGATTCGCCGAGCGACGGCCAAACTACAACAACTTGCTTGTTCGCTGCACGTGCCCCCTTGCTTGCAGCACTCACACCACCCTCGCCCTGTCTAAGCCAGTACGACTGCTGCTGTTGACACCTCACAAGGGACTCTAGTCGAGGAATGCATCTACTCCTTACTCCCCTCTCTCTCTCTCTTCCTTCCCTGTCTCTCGCTGCATCACCGCAGCACCTGAGATGGGGCCAGAGAAGACACCCAGCTCTACTTCTGCGCGATGGGCGGAACCCGTCTCTCACATCATCATCAGCAGACACCACGCATTCATATCATCACCAACCTGACGACCAATGTGGAGAACAACACCAACGGGAGCGCCGCGCGCGTAACGTGTCTCAGAGGATCCTGGCGCTACGTCCTCACTTTCCTAGGAGCGTAGGCTTGCAGTCCATATCGGTCAGAGGTGTCGCGTACTTTTTCGGCACAGCAGTAGTGCAAAGTCAGCACAGCAGGTCGCCAGTCGCCAGTTTCGGTGGATTTTCTCAAAAAGCAACAATTCGTTGATTTTTCTAGATGTCTGATTTCTGATGTCTGGAATGGTACCTTGATTCTGAAATCTGAAGGCGTCTTTTTGAAACGGTGGTGAACGCGGCATCATTTATTTTTGACTTCCTCCGCCGGTTCTCGAAAAACGTCGAGAAAAAAATCCCCCGCCGGCCGCCCGCCCCGCCCCGCCCCGCTAAGCTGTTCAACCATCACGGGCCACAAATCGCTACTGCCCTCTTATGGTGTCTTTCTCTATCGCAGGAACGTCAAACAATAATGATAAGCTTCGAGGGTGATGTACGTGTAGGCTTGAACTAATGTACCTACTATAAAGTATCTATGTAGCGTGGAAGCATGAATGGATGGAATGTGTGTTTATTATTAGCATCGACCGCGCTGGCCGGCTGACCAATGAAAAAACGTCAGCGCGGTTGAAACAATGAATGTGTGTCTGTCTGTGCGTGCGTGTGATCGGTACCGTGTGTCCAGCGAGGGCAAGTACTTGTGGCAACGATACTGAGCTGTATTCAATGAAGTGTGGAAGAACCTCATACATCTCTGACATATGCATAGAGTATGTTGTGCCATGACGTGATGCTGTATGTCGTCTCCTCTGTGACCCTTCTGGGAAAGTACCCCGCAGGAAAAACAGTCTGCTGTGCAGCCGGTGGTACATCACTCAAAGAAGAAGGGGAAAGTTCGTAGATTTTGTCTGAGGAGACGCTAAAATACCGTCAGTACACATCATCATCAGTTTGCCCTCTTGATAATAACCCTAGCTTGCCTCTATTCTTTTGTCGTTGTTTCGCCGTATGGTAAGGTCGATGCTAACAACGACGAGACAAGCAAGCTTGAGGGGGGACACCACCCAGAGACTACAAGAAGTTCTAGCAGTTCCAAACAGACTTACTTCGAATTTTACTTGTCTTCACACCAAAAACCCGATATTTCATCAACTGGTACATCAACCCTAGAGGTACACGCATATGATGAAAAAAAAAACACGAAACAGGTTGAGACTGCCGATCAATACACATCGCGGAGGGAATGAATGAAGCAAGATGGAGGATCGGAACACAAAAAAAGTCACACAAAGCATGAAATAACTCAGATCGGAGGAGGGGGTTGAATCGTGAGGTAGCGGGCACAGGTAGCCAAATTAAGAGCATGAAGCAGACGCACGAATCACAAGACAATAACAGAGACAGAGAGGAACAAGGGCAAGGACAGTAGTTTGCCAGCGGCGAAGGTGTGCAATTCGCGTCGTCCAACCCG
The DNA here is from genome assembly GCA_902602495.3 of Ectocarpus sp. CCAP 1310/34. Lineage (NCBI taxonomy): Eukaryota > Phaeophyceae > Ectocarpales > Ectocarpaceae > Ectocarpus > Ectocarpus sp. CCAP 1310/34. The sequence continues at coordinate 19,051 of CACKRE030000528.1, read as the reverse complement.
GTCACAACGTCTCAATACGCACGGCTTGTGAGCTCTCAGGGATTGCAAAAAACTTTTTCCAGCAGCGGTAGTGGCCCTTTCTTCGCATCGACCTCTGGGCTTGCTCCTTGACAAAAGGGGCGGTCGACATTACTGCTATTCTTGGTCTGCTTGCTGCTCCATTCCGAGAACCCCGATCTCTGCTCCTGACGTCCTGTTTCACGGCTACATCCCGGTGGTCAGCCACTCCGGCCTGCTTGGGCCGATCAGCCCCCGAATGTCCTTCCGTGTTACCTGTAGCCTCATATGGCTTTCGGTGCTAGCCTCCGAGGGCTTTCGGTGCTGCTGGTGGTACTGGTATTGGCGCTGTTGCTGGTGCTGGTGCTGGCGTGGCGCCGGCGTCTTCCCTGGGCGGGAGACCCAGCGGCTTCAAACCGAGGAGTTCGCGCACCTTGTTGTTCTTCATGGTGTACGTCTGACCCATCTGGAATAGTGAAGAAGGTATCCAGTACATGAACACGCCCTGATCATGACGACGGGTGAAGAGGCGGGGTGAGGGGGTTACAGCTAGTCGCTCAAGCTGTGGAAACCAGATGCACCAACCAATGACGCCACCCACCCATTTATTTGCCGTGTTGGGCAACGCAGGGATATATTTGGAAAGTGAACATAACCTCAAAGAAAGACTACCCGTTCGAGAAATAACCTCAGTCGAAAGGGGTGTGGTAAGAGTCTTTTCAGTTATCTTGTTTCGAGTGAACGTGGAGAATATTGCTGTCGATGGAATCGAGATGTGGGAACGTTCAACACAAAGACATTGCGCGCTTTACACGCACGTCGAAAAAGCTTGATTCAGGCAAAAATGAGCCCTCAATAGACGGGTGCTACAGCCGATCATGGGTGAACTCTGAGGGCATAATCAGAATATTCATTTTGACCTAGGTATTGAATAGGACGGGCGCCCTGCTTTCGGGCGGGTGAATCGGTCTGGCACTTACCGGCCTTCAGAGGACCGACGACGGCAAGACAAGCTTCAAGGCCGACATGTCGTCAAAGAGGTTTTCGCGGATGCAGCTCCCAATTCAAGTGCATTTCGTGCTCTGCAAATAAAGACAAAGACCTTCGCAATATATCAGAAAATTAACGCTAGATGACAGTAATACGCCCGGTCCATTACACTACACTACATTACACCAAGCAACCGCACCAACACCACGATACGACACAAGGTTTCAGGTGGAGGTCAAACGAACTCGCACCACGATTGCGCCGTAGCGCGTCACACGCACCTGAGGGAAAGTGCTGACCCAGGGGAGCATCAAGATGATCCACGTTTGCATCCCGTCTTGAAAAAACTGGCCGCGGTTGCAGATCATAACGACAAAACAGCAGCGTGACCATCACCTCAGAGTAACGCTTTATGCAAGTGATGCCACATGCGGTCCTGGCGATGAACGTTGCCCAGACACAGCGAAGCGACGGGTCATCTGATTCCTGAATAGTCTTGTCCCCCACAAAACGTCCCTAGTGACTCCTGATTTCTCTAAAATATGGTGTGGAATATTCAACCGCCAACGCCAAACAGTGCATCCTGCCATACGGCATCAAACTGTAGCTCTTAAGTCCACCCGTAAGCGTTGATGACTCAAAACCTATACACCTACTGCAAAGAATAGATAGATACCTTTATCCATCCCGTGGCGCCCTTCATCTTGACTATCTCCAAGCTTGTGTAAGTGCACAGCGTTCCAATGATTGGTAGCATGAGGCTTGAATCCGGCACCGTCAGGTCCACAAACCAGAGAATTCCTCCTGGAAGAGCCAAAAAGAGGCAGGGAGAGGGCGTCGTTTTGAACCCACAAACCAGAGATACGAACAGCACCAGAACCGAATAGCAAATGCAGTTTTGAAGAGCGAACAATGACAAAGTGAGGGCCACGAAAGGGCGGTGCGATCAGGTTTCATTTTGCCGAACGTCCAAGACGTGCCAGGCTGCATGCAGGAACAACCAGGTGCTGGTCATCAAACATCAAACCCAGCTTCGTCGCAGGCGCTACCTGCTGCACGACGCTCCATCTCTTCTTTGTCGCATGCAAAACAGATTTATCCAAGCCCACAACACGATGGATAGACTATGTTACATTCCGGCAATACTTGCCTGCCCTATTGGTGTGTAGCGAGCGCTGGTCACAAGGTGCTGTCTACCCCCCGCCACGAGGGTTGGCGTGAACTTAGGTTATATATGAATGAGCGAAGCCGTGTCAAAAACACGGATGTACAGTAACGGCCTCGCCTGTATCCAAGCCCGGCGCTGTTCCATCTCGCAGCATCCCCCGGATCGACCAGACGAACGTAATGAACACCGGCAAGTTGACCAGCGGTGTCGCGAACATCCCCCGTAAGTGGGTCCTTTTACCAAGTTAACCCGAGGGACAAGACGGTGGCAAAAAGGAGTGAGCTGGAGGCTTTGGTCCATGTCTGTCACCGCGACTAACCAAAATCATTGGGTCTTTATTCGCGCTATCGAGGTATATGTGGAACGTCGCATTCGAAGGCGGCGGTTCACGTTTCGACATCTGGGCCTTCCATCGGCACGAGCTACTAAACCTACTGTAGTGTATTCGCGATACATGGAGCCAAGAGCGAACGTAGGGCTATTCGTGTGGATACTCGAGTGCTCGTGCGCCGCTCATCGTCACTGTTTTGTGCAGAAGGCAGATACTCCGTGGCACAGCATGTGTCCCAAGTGCATCTACTCATCTACATCTACACCGCCGTAGTCAGAGAACGAGAATGCAACTGCCTGTGGTTTTGTTTTTGTCTGCAGGTATCGTTGGCTATGCGCGTACACCAATGATGACAATCCTCCGATCGAGCGCTCCAAGAATATGAAACAACATACAATCTGCAAAGCGTGTACGGGCTCCAAACAGCGGCTTCGAGCGAAACCAGCGAAACAAAGACCACCTGCCCTATTATAGACGGAACTCAGCGGGAGTGTTTTCATCAACACCAACCCCCTTCCAGTAGAGAAAACTTAACGTGTACATAGGGAAGCAAATCTGGGTAAAATGTCCGCCTTGCAGCTGACCGACAGCTGGTCCACCACCAACCCAGCAAAAAAGCCGGAGGTTAGGAGAAGTGGGCTTTGCGATCCGAGCTGAACCTCCATCTCCTTCTACTTCTCCTTCTACTTCGCCTTCTACTTCCCTCACACGAAAACAAGTCCTTGCGGTTTGTAGATACCCCGCACTTGTTCTCACCCGTGCAGCCCTAATATCCCGCGAGCGCCCGAAAAGAAGACCTTGTACTTTCGCCATCGTTCTAGCACGCGCTGCTGGGGTATCTGGCAGCGTCGGTGGTGACAGAGGCGCGGTGGTTGGACGAGGAAAATCGGTCGAGACACGAGACCCTGCAGTCGCACAGTTTACAGCAACATTTGGATCCCACGTGACGCGGTCATTGATAGTGCTATGTTTGCTCGGCAGATAACCGCGTTGGTACGCACAAACTGTCAACGCTCGCGCTGCTGCTGCATATGCATGCACACGACGTGAGACATGATGAGGAGAAGCTCCAGGTTTCAAAACGAACAGAGCTCCAAGGACGAGTGTGAAACAATACGGTATAGCGTCTTACGTACGGTGTCATGCTGGAAAAAGATCGCTTGTTGATTTGCGGCCCTTTTGCCGACGGCACTTGTTTGCGCACGAGGACATGTTCGACCAAGTCGGAAAGCTGTAGAAGCAAGGAACAACAAGGCCGTGACGAATGAAGATCTCAGGCAAATCCTCACAGCATCACGAAAAGAGCCAATACCATTGACAGCCCGTTTGCTTTTCGACCGCCGCCCATGCAGAGCTCTCACGTCGAACACTGTACAGCTACAGCAGTACTGCTGTTGACGTGATCGATTGGGCGGCGTTGGGGGTGCACTAACGGTTGTAACCATTCGCCAATGAGCGGGACAAGCGTGAACGAAGGTTCTCGTTTAGTAAAGCTCTGCCACCGGTATTATGCCCATCTACAATAGACGAGATCGATTGCTTGTGCATTTTGGTTCCTACCACAAGAGCGAGACTACTACATAGCAAGGCCAACAACACACACACCTCTTCTAGGGATGTGGCGAGGTAGCTCCTCAAGATCTGTATCTCTGGCCAAGCCGCTCTCATGCGGTCCATATGCCCCGCCTGGTACACCACCACGGGCAGCAGCGAAATCTTCACGCCGATCGTTGCCACGGCAATCGTGGCCCACCAAGGTAGCCCGGTAGTGTGGTGCACGGCCTGGACGCCGGACTGCACCCCGCCCAATACGTGCACGCCGGCGGTAAGCACCCCTTTCAACAAATACATGCCCGCATCGGTCACCAATGGGGTCACGCTAGAAGGGAAGTCGGACAAGAACTGGGCCGCGGCCGTGCTCAACGGCTCTGCGCCACTTCCAGCAGCAATCGCCTCCGCTGCTGGTGGGGGTGGCGGCGGTGGTATCAAGGCAGTCGGGTCGAAACCTGCGGCTTGTGCTGAACCTACTGGTACTGCTGTCTCCGAGGGAAAGGGTGAGCCATCCACGCTACCGCTGTAACCACTGCCACCGCTCGCATGATCGGCGCTGCTGTCAGCGCCACTCCTTTTGTCGTCGGCGGAGAATAACCTGACCACGCAGGCGCAGGAGCTAGGCAGCGGGCGCCGGACCGGCCTGGGATGTCTTGACACAGCTAGACCTCCTGTTGCACGAACGCATGAAAGCATCATCCCTTTTGCGATAGGCTCCTCTCTCTCACACACAAACGCCCCCTTTCCTCCCTACAGCAGGCCAAGTCGATCGCCAGTGTGGAAGCCTCTCGGTCTCTCTGGACGTGTGCCACGCTCTACTGCTGTGTCAGTAGGCAGAGCCTGGACCGCCTATTAGCCGCCTACAACCCGATCGAGCCTCCCCGGGAGTTGTACGAGAATTTTCATGGATTGTTTTTTGCTTGTTCACAGTGCCGTGGCGCAAACTCTCTCCCGCTCCCCTCTCGCTCCCAGTGCGCAATTTGCCAGCTACCCTGCTCTCAGTTTCTCGTTCGCTCGCCACTCTGGCCTCTCATCGATCCCCTCTACCACCTTCCGCTCTGAGCTCTGTGAGTCCTGGTGTGTGCTCTTTGTCAGTGGGCGATAGTCGGTGCATCAGAGGTAAGGGAGTCCGGCATCCGCGAGCATGCGTACTACTGCTGTGTTTACGGTGCTGATATTTGTGGTGTATTCGCTGTTTGCTTTGAGAAGTAGCAAGCCAAAGGTTCGATGCCCGAGACGTCCAACTATCGGGTAGGGCCCTCTACGAGCTCACTTGACAGTGATCCTGTACAATCTCATGACAGGTGCATTCTCCGCCTGCTGCGGTGTCTCTGTCTCCTCTGCTCCAGAGCGACCCCCAACTACAGCAGTAGTAAATGGTTGGGCCGCCTTTATTTTGCCCTGATTTTTGGCGCTCAGCCCTTTTCACACCACTCACGCAGCAGCAGGCCATCTTGACACGTACTCCTGTAACATATGCATACTAGTAGCTTTAGACCCACGCATCACGTTCCTTCTATACCCTTGTTTCGTGCTCTCTGGCCGTTATCGATAGACTATGCCGTAAGTATTTCCGCCACGTTCGCGGTAGTGTTGTAAGTTTCACGAAATATTTTTCGTGTGCTGGAAAACACTTCGAAGTACTCCGGAGTAGACTACAGCATGAGTTTCGATGTGTTGATGCTTCGTGTGTAGTTCGTGCCCCTTCCCTTTAACTATGCACCCTCGGGTTATCCCTGAACAATGCGCGGTTCTCGTGTTGGTGCTCTGCAGCACTTTGATGTCGTCAAGGACGAGGGCGCCGACCTTGCTCACTGGATGTATGCATACAAGTGCTGCTTGTGATAGCCGCGCTGCATGGCTTTGCCCTGCTTGTGCTGATAGCCGCATTACACGGCTTTGCCCTGCTTGTACGGATAGCCGCACTACATGGCTTTGCCGCCCCGTCAAAAATGTTTTCATCCATGCGTTACGCCTGACACCTTACTATCCCATGACGTATCTGTGTGTCTATGTGTAGCCCCTGCACTTCAGCTTGGTAGCATTGAAGAGGTGCTCCACTCATACTCGAGAGACGGAGGCCTGGAGAGCAGCAAAGCATTACATCGCATCGCTTGGAGAACGCAAGGAAAGGAAAGGGGCTGACACGTTGACACGATGGGCCTCGGACAGAGGAAGTCCAAGGGAGGAAAAGGGGGCCACAAGACCAAGAACAAGGAGTACAAGAAAGGACACGCCACAAAGAACAGGTACTTGACATACCAAAGGGGTCACCTCTTTGGAAAAATAAATACAAACACAGAAAGACTACAGTACCCGTTCGAGGTATACCCACAGTCGAACGGGATGTGTTGAAATCTTCTCAGTGAGTGGAGGGAAACCGGCTGGGTACTGGACTTATTTATAGGTTTGTCATGCGTCCGTCATCATGGATTGACGTGTTGTAGTCTGTATGAGTTTGTGTTGAGGGGAAAAAGGGGTTCCTGTGTCAACCTGGGATGGGACCCACGATGAAACACGCAACTCACACGGCTACCACAATCCCCTACAGTAAGTTGGTCAAGCGTCGTTCAAGGGGTTGAAGAACAAGCTTTTTTGACGCCCTGTCCGCGGACGGTGTACCTACGTTTGTACTTGTACCGAGTTTTTGATTCTCGTACCAGCAGCACCCACCTGCCGCTAGGCGTGCGGCATTTTCTGCTGCCGACTGCCGCTTGTAGGCTGCTATGCTAGTTTTGTGGGGTCGGATAGGGTCGGAGCAGCTTTTGATGCGGCCATTGCTGTGTCTACATGTGTACCCTCCTTCCGATTGTGCAGATGGGTGCTGTATTTTCAGTGGCGGTGTTTGTTGTTCCATACGACACCCCTCGTGCTGAAAAGCAGTAGTTCAGCTTCATGGCGGCATCGTGGCGACAGACGAATAAATCCATCATTTGTTGATTTCATCCCCCATTACGCGCATGCGTGCTCATCCCCAACCATCACCCAACGGCCTGACCATGACCGACCGCAGGCGAAAAGACGTGGACCAGATCCAAGACGAGCTAATGGTAGAAGAGGAGAAGGGAGAGGAGATGGTCTTCGAGGTCGACGATGACCTCCCGGGGCAGGGACAATTCTACTGCACACCCTGCGCGCGCCACTTCACCGACCAACAAACGAAGTCCACGCATATCAGGTCCAAGCTGCACAAGCGGAGGTGAGCCGTGAGGCGAGGGTTGGGGTTAGGGATGACAAGGGAGAAGCCAAGACGTTGCCACGTAACGTTTGTAACGGATGGAGGTATACACCATTCCATCATGTCGATACGTGGAAGAGAAAAATAAGTCAGGGCAAGGGAGAGTGGTGAAAAGAATTCCTTGAGGATCTTGCAACACCTTCAGCGATAGCTACTTGTGCACGCGATTTCAGTGGTCCTATCGTAAGCGGCGCGTTTTGACGTTGACTATGCTGTGAGACTGCATCAAACACCTCTTCTATCCCTTGGGCCGACCATTCATTGACCGGTGTTTTCGGTGCGAGATTGCTGAACATCTTGCCTTGACGTGCACTCAATCACGGTATGGTATTGTATCATGTATCTGTCATTCGACGCCATCACCTCTTGCCATGTCACCGCCCGCATATTGCTGTTGACCAGTCTCTGCCGCTGAGTTTGGTAGCTGCAGTGCACAATGTTTTTGGACTGACCGGTAGGAACTAGAAGCTTGCGGGTGTCTTCCTGTAGGCTTATTTCAGTCAAGTAACGAATTGCTTCGCTAGTGTCCCAACGCAGCAGCCTCAATGCTGTCTGCCAGCCAACCTCCCTCCCATATCCACGAAACCAATCGGTAGCTGATCTGAGTTGGAACGAAATCGTCGCGTCGTTCAGTATGCTAAATATTGCCCCATGTAGGCATCCCTGTCCCTATTAAGAACTGTGTTGTGAAATTACCCCTTCTTGGAGTATGAAGAGACTTATGTCGCAGCTGCGGGCGGTTCACGGTGAAACGGCAGCTCATCCAAGCAACAAATCGACCCCACCACCACCGCCCCTTCTCCGCCCCATCCATATCCCTTAGGATGAAAGACGTAGCTCAGGAGCAGTACACACAGGCGGAGGCAGAGCGCGGAGCCGGCATGACGAAGGAAACGTACCCGCCAGCACATGCAGTAAAAAGCGCTCCCGCCGCTGCATCAACAGTACCGCCACCGGACTCGCGGGTGCTGGCAGTAGGGGGAGCAGAGGCCACAGGGAAGGCTGGAGCGGAGGTGGCGACAACAACAGGAGCGTCGGGCATGGATGTCACGGGAGGGGGAGAGGATGAGGATGACCCAGATCTTTGATTTTTGAGTGCCATCATCCGTGTCTTTCTGTGTCTGATTGATATGTTACTTCCTTGGGTTGGGCGGAAATACGGTAGTATGACAAGAGGCTGGTGTCACTGGGTTGCTCTGTGGGCACGCACGTGTAGGGTAAGCGAGCGCCGGGGTCCGTGGAGGCATTGTTGTAGTTATAGGGACAAATGTTTTTTTCGCCGGGGTGTGTCTTGTCTCCGGTAACCAGGTCGATCTACCTTTCTGGGCTCTCTTATGTAGCTCGAGGGTTTCATGTGTTGTCAAGGCTCATTTCGGATCCAGCACGTGTTTGACTATCACAGGGCTGCAAAGCTTGCGATGCCGACCATCACCTTGATGCTGTACATGGGACGATCGGATGTCGGCAGCTCCATAGGATTATTTGTATATACGTCTCTCGCTTGCCATCCGTTGCGAGATTTGGAAACCTATGCGCGTTGGCTGTTTTCTGACTGGAGAGTACGATGGCGACTGTCCTTTCACACCTGGGGGGGTAAGTACATCTCTATCTTTTGACATTTGGTTCTCGTTGTCTCCCGCTGTATGCATACTTGTCTTGTTGGGATTGTTGGGGACATGGGTCCATTTTTGATGCTTGCGAGGCGACTGAATAGTCGTCCCTACTGGTCATATCGAGGATCGAAGGCCCATCGAGGTGCTTGATGCAGCAGCAGATTGACGGGGGGGGGGG
>CACKRE030000527.1:37685-90788 GCA_902602495.3 Ectocarpus sp. CCAP 1310/34 | reverse complement strand
CGCATCCCTACAAAGCCGGGACGGAGCACGCCGGGTTCTCACCGGACCAGGCTCTCACATCACCAAGCGCGAAGCGCCGTGAGATATTCGGCGAGTCGCATGAAGGGTGCGCTGCATCCTGCTAAGGGTGTTCGGCATCTTGTGCTTACTTCCTTGCGTACGGATGACAGCTGCGTATGACTTAGAATATTTTCTGGTGCTTTCACTTCCAGGGACAGTTGTAAGCACTGTGTGACTGCCTCGAGGGTGCTTGACCATTTTAACACAACGTGGTGCGATCATCCCCCTTGCGCGGAGTGAGGGTTCTCCACCCCGCACAACATGATCTACTCGACCACCATTATGGTTACCGCCAAAAAAAAAACCGGAGGTAAAAAAAAAAACGGTAACCTGGTTGCCGAGTTCACGAAGTGAATTGGCTTGTTTTACAACGTCGTTGCCAAGCGACGAAAACCCAACCCCGATGGCGAACACCGGGGGGTGCATGGCCGGCGTTGCACATATTCTTGCGATAGGGAAGAGGGAGGGTGTAGCCGGGGTACATCACCCATCTCTAGTGCTACATTCAGCAGANAAGAGACAGAAGAAGGCACACGGTGGAGAGACCACTAACGACAAGCAAACACGCAAACATGGACACCAACCAGCGGTACATTGTAATGGTACGTCATCACTAGTGGGGGGTTGATGCAATGGTGCAGCGTTTGGGGCGGGGGGCGTACTCTTACGTTTTGCATGCCTTAGCGGTTAGACCATTGACCACGCGTCCTCGAGAGGACGGAGCGTTCTGCCCACAGGACCGATCACCAATGCCAATCGTTCCTTTCTACTTTGCCAAAGGTGGCTCAAAAATGTCGCCCCTAGTCTATCTATCCTCACGATACCCCTTCCTGCCTTTTCAACCCACCTCCTATGCCCCAGTACAGCTACCGTCCTTTCCTCTCTATTCCATGCCTCAAACATCTCCCTGTACGTCTCATCTATTTTTCCCAGCTCAGTCACGTACACGTCCCTCTTCTTCTTGTACAACGGACATTCCGCGACTACATGAACACGGTCTTCGCATTCGAAGCCGCAATCACATTTGAACTCGTCGTCTTCCTCGTCTACCGTCCTATGTCTTCGTCGACGTTCTCGAAGGCCTATGTCCCCGGTCCTGAATTTAACTTTAAGCTTTGTCCCTGCATCCATTGGTCCATGTAGGTAATCCTTGAACCCTATTCCTTCTTTCAACATTCCGTACACTTCTAGACTCTCCTTATCCTCGGTTTCATCCCTTTGATTCTGTTCTTCTCTCTCAGCACAAGAAACAGATATCTTCTCCTTGAACCCCTGTAGACCCTCCGTTTCCAGCGTTTCATCTTCGTCGATTTCGAACCCCTTCCATACGTCCTTCAGGAGGGGGGGCGACGCTAAAATCGGGTCGCCTATCCGAGAGGGGCCTTGGGGAGTCCTTGCGGAGTATGTAGCGAAGGCCAAAATGATGCCGATCGGGAAAAAATAAAGAGGCATCTCCTGAAGATGACCTCCAGTCCCCTTCCCAAGCTGTCATGGGTGAAATGCGACACTCACATAGAGAGTATTGGTTTTCCACGAAACAACACGAAGTAATCCTTCTCGTTTCGGCGCGGCTCGTGGAAGCCCCCCGCACTCACAACCATCCTGAGTGTCAGTCGGCCGAAATAGCTCAGCACTGCCTGGATATTGTCGATATGGAAAAAACATGGGTCTGCGGAACGAGCCCATCGCCAAAGAAAAGTGACATCAATAATGGCAACAACCATCAGCAACAATGACAACAACAGCAGCGGCAGCAACGACACCAACAACACCAACACCAACAATGACAACCACGCCAACCACGAACGACTCTGTTGGCGACCAGCCACAGCAAGTAAGCCGGGTGCTCACCGTGCACTTCATCCGCTTCTTAGAAGAGTTGAAAGGCTTCTCCGAGGATCAGGACCGGGTGGTCCGACAGCGTCGTCCTTGAATCGAGTCCGCTCAAGCGTGTTCCCACACCTTCTCCATCAGGCCCCAACCCGTCACTGACACCCGAGCAAGGATGATGCACACATAGCGCGGAAACAGAAGACACGGATGCCGGCGGCGTGTGTGATGTTTCGTTGTCTTCAGGCGGTTCGCAGACGTCGCTGGTTCGCACCGCTGCTGTTGCTTCGGCGTCAACAACCGCGTGCTGGCTTTCGGCACCGTCCTGCTCATACGCTTGCATCAAAAGTCGTCGGGGGACGCATGTATGTCAAGCTATCAAATCGGTGCTGCCAACCTTGCTGTTGCACAAGAAGACACATCACACCGCAATGAAGCGTGATACACTTGTCGGGGGGTATCGGTACAACCGTTTCGCCACAAAAGAGGAAAGACTCATGCCTCTCACCGAACCCGTCTTCCATGAGCGGCACTACGTAAATGTCCGCCTCGCCGCCCATCAAGCTATCCACGTGCCATCGATACACCGTTCTCGCGTCTCCCCCCTTCTTTCTCCTCTCCGTTTTCGGCGCCCCCGTTCTGCTTCACCTGGGCCCCCCGGCGCCGCCGTCGAAGCTGCGGCCCGCTTGCCTCCCCGCGGGGGCTGCCCATAGGCGGGGTGGGAGGGTGTAGCTTTCTCCTTGCCACCCCCGGCGCTTGCGGGGCTCCCGGCGCTGTCGGCGGCGGCGGTCATCTCTGTTTCTAAGCGTCGCGTAGCCTCCAAGTCTACCGTATTGCGAATCGGCTGTTGTTGGTGGGGTTTCTTTGGGAGGGGAGAAACAAGATCGTGGTCATCACCTAGCTACATGTAGAGCGATCCCTTTATGTTGATGCTGGTGTCCGAGGTATTTTTCTGCATGCTCAAAAGGGGGAAACCTTACAGAAGCACACAAACGGACCGAACGCTAGGCTAGTCTACAGGTACGAGTGCACGGGGAAAGTTAGCATGCACGCATCCACCGCGTCACCATCTCTGCACGTCCATCGCGTCTCAACCCCCACCCCTCTCCGACTACGACACGGCGGTGCCCCCCGGTTCACTTTCTTACCGGTGTGAAGTAGGCCCTGGGGAAGTACTCGCACGCGAAGCCCATCTTTGCACGAGATTGATCCAATATCCCCCACGATGGCTCCGACATTGTCTGCTTGGAAGGAAGGGGAGGGGGAGCATGGGTACTCATAGTCGTGCATGCCGTAGTCGTTAGACCATTGACCTCGCATCCCTACAAAGTCGGGACGGAGCACGCCGGGTTCTCACCGGACCAGGCTCTCATATCACCAAGCGCGAAGCGCCGTGAGACATTCGGCGAGTCACATGAAGGGTGCGCTGCATCCTGCTAAGGGTGTTCGGCATCTTGTGCCTACTTCCTTGCGGACGGATTACAGCTGCTTATGACTTAATTTATTTTCTGGTGCTTTCACTTCCAGAGACAGTCATAAGCACTGTGTGACTGCCTCGAGGATGCTTGACCATTTTAACACAACGTGTGATTATCCCCTTTGCGCGGAGTGGACGGGGGGGGTTAATTGGTTGTGTTCCTTTACTTCATAGTATTTTGACTGTTGGCCACGCCCCCCTTCCGGCATGGAGCGCTGGTCTATCAAGCTTCCTAGCAAAAGAGAGTCGGACACAAAGCAACCCGGAAAAAGGGAAACGATGATGGCGTAGGAGCAAAGGAGAGAATGGTATCAAAAGTCTTGTCCTTGTGCACTAGAAACAGGTCACTATCGTTCCTCCACCCCCCCGTCGGTAGGACCCTGCAGTACGGCAAAACCCGGTAAGGTTTCCGCGGTTGACGCCACCAAACAATTCCACACAGGAACACAACGCCTAATCGAACATGAGCACAGATTAGAATAGAAGCCTTGGTAGGCATATTCTGTTTTCTTCATCCGGTACCGTTTCTGTCTTACTCAGGAGAAGAATAGCCCCACCAATGAAACACCCTGACGGGGTCCCCATCATGGCCTGAACCAATGCGACAACAGCAGAGGCAACATGTCTGATGAATATAGATAGCGCCCGCACTTAATAAACGTCAAAATCGGGTCGGGCCTCAATCCCTTACCGTACCTTTGGTGGAAGGACCAGCCGAAGTCGTCCATCTTCGTGAAAGGCATTTCTTGTTCCTTTGGACTATCGCATCCCCCTGATTCTCTCATTCCTTAGGAATACTTCGTTTTTTATTTGCTTTGATCTCTGAGGACAACCTACTTCTTAAGCCCTCAAGAGAGGTGGTGGAGAGTGCCATCAAACCCGTACAGCAGAAAGCATGTGGTTGTCCGCGATGTGTGGCAGTTCGACAGTACAGTACAATGAGCAGCACAGGAGTTCGACGGGCGCTGCGAAAACAACCACTCTCCCCCCTACAAAAAAAGCAACTGTGTTCAGTTAGGTAGGGGGATGGGAGCACCGAAGGAGCAGCAGTGGGACGATTCTTACCGGACAAGCTCCCCCAGCTACCCCTTGTTTCTTATGTCTTGGGGGGTATCGCACCATCATGTTTCTCATCGGGACGTTTCTTATGTTTTAGCCGAGGTTGAGCTGTGTTTCTTAGCCCTTATTGCTTGTTCTTCGTAAAAACCTGAGCCTTTTTTCGTAGAAGAATGTTTCTTGACTGCGGGCGCTACATATCTGTAGTTCAAACGTGTTTGTCGTGGACTAACTTGTTTTCCCTCTCCGGAGGACTCACTGCTTTGCGACGGGGGTTGCGGTTCGGCGGCATCCACAGCAGTCGCTGTGAGAAAATTGTTTCCTCCGGGTGTATGTAACAACCGTTGAGGCTGATCATCATTGACAAATGTTGACAAGCGCGATGGCCACCGGACTATGCAGTCAGCGCTGACTGGTAGTCTATTCCCGTGGTCATTGAGCTTCTCAGCAGGTACGTGGACTTGTTGGCAAGACAAAAAAAAATGTGTACCCCCTGCTCGGCCTGGACTCAGGTGAAAACGTGCATGTCATGTTTCCAAGAATCAAACATCGGGAACCCAAACCGAAAACCAGATCAGTACGCTACTATGGCGGCTCTATCTTTCAACATCGCAACGCGCTGCCTGGCAACAGCGCAGCTTGGATACTCCTACGTGGACAATACGTGGATCGATGTCATGTGTGGCTGGGTTGCTGTTCAAAAGCCACAACAACACGGAGCATAAGAGCACTACTCAAGAAGCTGGATACTCGATGTTGCGAACTCTCAAGCCTCACGTGCAAAACATCGGGAGGCAGAACTCTCCCTGTAATCTACCCACGGCTGTTTGTGTAGCAAAACGCACACCCGTCAAAACTAGAGAGGAAGAGAAACCTTCATCAATCAGCCCTAACGCTAGTATCTGTACTGAACCGAACTTCCTGGTGTTCTGCCGCTGCCTGCTCCTGCCGAGACGCCTCGGTGTGATGATGGTGGGACCCATGTTTATGGTTTCCAAATCTTTATCTTACTTTGGAAAAATGTTTACTTTTTCGACCTATTGAGCAGTCTTCCTCCCGAACGAGTGCGAATCAGCTGTTCGACCTTCGAGAAGAGTCCCAGCGTTGGCTGAGATGTACACTGACCGCCTACTTGTTTCGCCAGTGTCCACGTAATCGTATAAAAGCTGGTGTTGGAAAAATCTTGCATGAAACTTGCGCATCTTGAAAAAATCAAACGTGGGCCCTGGATCTGTAGACATCCCAGCCAAAGCTGTGACTGTTCTCAAAGGTCGAACAGCTGATTTGCATTCTTTCGGGAGGACTGCCCAAAAGGTCGAAACAGTCATCATTTGTCCAACAAAGGAAGATGGAGAGAAACCATAAAAATGGGTGAGGACGGAAGAACATCTAAACATCGATTTGTGTTCGTGTTTTGCGCACACGCTGCCAAGTTCGAATCAAGAATCAAGCAAGGCGTCGCACTACATGGGGTCGCCAGGGGGGTTGCTGGCGTGATACAGCCTGGTGTCAAGCTCTCTAGTGCAGCAGAAGCCCGCTCTATCTGCTGCGTGTCTCTCCTCCGCAGGCCATCCAGCATCGTGGATGGCACAGCAGTACATGACATTATGACATACCTGAGCGATGTGAATGTTCCGAAGCCTCCTGACGGAAACTTCCTTTGCCCACCACATACTCGGCTATCCGCTCCCACCGAGAGGCGTGCACAATGGGCGCAAGCAGTAAGCGGCACGCGGCAAGCAGCAAGCAGTGTGCATATGCGGCATAACCTGTCTGCCGGAACCTGCGATTACTCGCGGAACCGTTGCGTTTCGATCTGGGAACCTGAAACCGCTCAACTTTTTTTCCGTCCGACTTCATGGCGCTGTCAGACGTGCAACGGCCGCGGAATTCCTCCTCGCAGCACAGCCCGCCCCACACACAAGTACAGATGGCTCGCCGCGAACCTGAGGCTCATGCCTGGTCGTAAAAAATGTGTCCCTTCACGAGGAATCGACAGCCCAGCGCCCCAAGCCGTGAGTGCCGAAGCACGGTGCACACGTCAAAGAAACTGGTGCTGCACGCGTCTTCTCTCGGCCGGATGCTTCTCCTGAAACGTCAGGGTACCAGGTATGCTTCTGCAGAAGCCCACCAAAGTTTTTACCTCACCAAACCATTGTAGGTTAGGGACACGTTCACAGAGCGCCCTTTCAACGGGAAGAGTTACTGTTGTTCGGTGGTCGTTTGGCCCAGACCCGCATCTCCTGTTCTCTACATGTAGGAAGAGGCCCATGGGCCGCAGTTCACGCCGTTCTTGTCCGATCACGCACCAGCGCATGTACATACGTAGAATTCCACTGCGACGGCATGCCCTGCCCTCCTTGATGCTTCGGGCTCTCAAAACTGCAACGTGGCGAGAAACCTACCCTTAGTGCTATCGTGATGCACACTTAGGAGGTGCCCTAATGACGATGGTGTCATTGGCAAACTCTACTGTAGTATCGATACTTGTACTACAGCAGTTCTCTATTCAATCGCCCACTGCATTTACTGCTGCTGTGTCCGAGCATGGACAACTGGACGGATTCCGCGAAACGGGGTTGTAGAGGCATGAGCTCAATGTCGAACATGCCGTGGAGACCTCACGCCGTGTCTCTATTGGAAAAGGTGGATCGGGTGTATGGTGCCTCCATCCGTTGAGCAGTATCTCGTCATCCATCTGTAGGCAAAATGGACTGCCCTGCTCGGGAATTATAGTACCGACCTAGGATATATGTTGAAAACTACACTCAACCTTTGAGTTTTTCCAGGGGGGGGGTTCAGACCTCGGGACCGACATCTTTTTTTTCTGTTCAACTAAAGAAGAAATGTTTCTTACATTTCCCCAGTTGGTCTCCTGGTCCAAAGTAGCACCATATTCTCACATCAGCCCATTTCGCCGTTTGAGACGGTTAAAATTGTAAACATGACCAAAAGCGGTCGGAAAACAAAGTCAGAGGGCTGACAGATATATTTTAAAAAAAACATAACCAGAAAATACAAACTTCTCGCCTCGCATGAGCATCTCGAAAGAGGTAAATCTTCCTGCAATTTTCCTTACTGAAAAAACCTCGCCAGGGCTGGGGGGGGGATGATAACGACCCATCCCCGATTTTCAGTGGTGTCAGATACTTTCATCAATCATACGTGGCATGTAGGAGTATTGCCGTGAAGTTTTGCGGGCTGAAACTGATTCCACACGCATAACTAGAAACCGGAACTATATTCCCGGATTTCCAAATCGGAACTATATTGCCGAACAGACTGGTATTGTACAAGTAGTCTACAACGTAATCAATAAAACGAACGTTACACGAACAGGGGGTGACGTCAGTGAGCTCACGATTTTTGGTGATACATATAGAGCGCAACGACGACAGAATCAATCACTGCTTGATCTCATCGGTGCCTTCGGACATGTACATCAAAGCCGCTCAAGCCATCGAACCTCTCGTTGATTTTTTTCATTAGTTGGCGTCGTCATTTTTCGGCGTTCAGGCCACGCGTCTGGGGCGATAGACAAATGTTGTGTAGAATGTACGTCATCTCTCGCCAGCCACGTTGGCTGCGAGGAACGGCGTGTATCTCTCTCACAAACCCGTCTCTCTCCCCGCAAAATACTACAGCCGGGGGACTACGACTGGGTCGACAAAATCTGGGTTAAGCTTGTTGGGTTGCCTCCACCCAGAAAGTTTGGAATAATCCAGGATGGTGCCCAGCCAGATTTTCTGACCCAAAACGTTCACCGCTGGTGAACCCAGACGACATTATCGGCGAGAGCGACCTGAGTTCTTGACGAATCGCTCCCGTCAAGGGCCCCCAGCAACCCTATGCTGAAGGGCTTGCTATTCTGCACGCTGACTGTTGATGGTCGCTCGGCATGCGTGCGAAAATATAACATATCGCATCACACCAGGCATGGAGACGCCGAAATAGGCCAAACCGCTACGAGATAGCAAAAAGAGCCGCTCTCTGTCAGAGAGGGGAGAACACGGCAACTATTTTCTCGCTCCCTAGGCCTCCGATCGAAGCCAGATCGGTCAGGGTGTGCTCTCTGTCCTTTGCTCTTTGCCGGAGTATGTTTGCTCAGCAGCGCGTACTCTCAAGCGATAGAGAGAAAATGCGCGTGGTGTCCGTTGCTTTTTCGAACTGTGGTTTTTTCGATCGGTTTTGCTTCACTTGACAATAGACTAAATGTTAGCTAAATGTGTTAAAGGCCTAAAAAACAATTTTCAACAGACAGCTTGTGCACACGCAGACGACGACGATTTCGAAGGATTGGATCGACGAGTTGCTGAGCAAATCTACTCCGGCAGAGAGCAAAGAACAGAGGGCTCACCCTGACCGGTATGGCTTCGATCGGTGGCCTAGGGACCGAGAAATCAGTTCGTTGCGGTGTCCTCCCTCTGACAAAAAGCGGCTCTTTTCGCTGTCTCATGGTGGTATGGCCTGTTTCGGCGTCTCCATGCTTGGTGTGATGCGATATATTATATGTGTTTTTACGCACGCGTGCGGAGCGACCACAACAGCCAGCGTGCAGAATAGCATGCCTTTCCGCGTAGGATTGCTGGGAGCCCTTGATGGGAGCGATACGTCAAGAACTCAGGTCGCACTATTTGATTATGTCTGGGCTGACCTACACCCACTCCCCAAGAATCCTCCTACGGGATCCGGTTCACTGCTACGACGACCGGACTTTTTCAAGCCCGAATTGTTGCCGATCCTGGAAGGTGATATTTTTGGGATATGGAATCCAGATGTATAAAAATCAGCCCAAGGACCATTTAAAACGAAGAAAGCTCATTTTCGCTTGATTTCCGACATAAAAAGTAATGCAGTAAACGGTTCATTCTCTTCGCCACCCCGAAGAACCCACAAGCAGGCGTTAGGTCGTTCCGGAACAGGAACCCACATACTCTAACATTGGTTGCTACTCTCGTCAGAGTAGGGAGACGCAATCATGCCTTGACTGATTGGCGGCGACGCCCGGGTATATGTGTTGTTCAAGGGGAAGCGATCCTTGCGTTTGAGGGAACAAATCACAGTCAGCAGAGGCCACGAGAATGTGTTTGGTGTTTGTAGGTTCAAAATGAATGGCTGGCGTGGAGTGCAATGTGACACAATCTACGGTCCTATCATTTCCGTGCCCGGCGGTGCATGAAATTTCACTCCGTGCAAACTGACTCGCTCCTGGAAGCACGTGGAGTGCTTCTTCTCGCGTTTCTCTTCATACCGATCGGACACTACCATTCAATACTCATCACGTTCAGGTTTTCAAGCATCATTTCACTCCGGGGTTCAGTGCAGTTTTCATCCTCCGTTGCGATGTCACCTCTGCAAGGAAGGCGGAAGCCGAGATCACGGGGCCTGGGCATCGTGTGAGAACGTATCATACGTTGGTGTCTCTCACAGATGCGATTGTTTGTGCTTCGCACAGAACAAAGTACAGCTCGCTGAAAACATCTTCCTTACTCCTCCAAAACAACATCGCACAATGGACACATCGTCATTGGGATCTTACATTCCCCACACGACATGCTCTTTACAAGAAAACAACGACGGCTATTTCGTGACGAAACACTAGAAACACGGATTTATATTTACAAGTGTACACGACAGCTGCCAACAGGTCCGCTTTCCAGATAATCAACGTTCCCGTCCAGTCGAGGTAAACTCCAAACAACCCATTGTCAATGGAACAGTTCATAGTGAGTACAAGCGCTATCGCCGTTTTCTCTACCACGACAAACGCTCCCCAACGAGAATACTGTTGGAACTTCGCCAACCTTTATCCTTTTGCATGTATACAACGCACACACCAGTCCAACAGCCACACACCCACCCCGCTCTCCAACGAGAATGCTGTCGGAACTTTGCCAACCTTGTACATGAATACAATGCACACACCAGTCCAACAACCGCCCACCCTCCCCGTTTCAGCAAAGTGTACGTGATCAACGAGCATTCGGCAGTATGTCCCTTGACGAAACGGACACGCAGGTTGCGCTCTTTTACTGAGAATACAACTTGACCTCGCTCTATTTTGGCGAGCCTACGTGCAACAACAACAACAACAACAACAACAACAACAACAACAACAACCACCGTCCTCACTCCCTGGTGCTCCAGATACGACGAGGCGTAAACTACAACAAGTAGGACAACGACAGCATGGCATGTGTGGATCTCTAGTGCATCCGACACCACCTTTCACTTATGATGTGCTGAATGGTACTACCTCCTTTGTACGTGCGTTGGTCAAGGGGGGGAGTGGATGTGTGACGGCGGCGTGCGCCAGGTGTATGGTAGAAACCACAAGCGATACAGATACACTAGCCATGCGGAGCTAAATACTTCCAGTAAACGACACAACCCCCCCCCCCCTCTGATACATGTAGTGCACACGAATCGGGGTGGTGGTGTGTATGTTCGTGGCTGAGATCATCAAACATCAAACTTTCACTCTTCTTTCCACGCCTTACCGTACGGGGTTGCCTACGGGCCACACACCACCTTCGGATAGAAGCATCCAAAAGCTATACCACGAAGGTGCTGGCCAATTTATGTCCTCTTTGCACAGTTGCACAGTGTGGGCCATACCTGCTGTACGCGTCCACTGTTCAATAGAGCGGCAACAGCACAAGACACGAGATGCGCCGTGTGCCTATAAAATCACAGAAATGCCAGGATGGAGTACGCAGCTACATGAGTGAAATATATCCGCCCCCCCTCCCCTCCTCTATGTCCCAAGCGACGCACCGGGCCTGATGATGGTACATGCAGTACATCGCCACAAATCAAATCTTCCCTTGTTCCTCTCTCTCGACCGAAAGGTCCAGAGAATGAATGTCCGAGACAAATGAAGCGACAGTCTGGAAAAAAGCACGAAGCAGGGTCTCGAGCTTGAATCCCATGAATGAAAACTAGAACACGATCGTAGACCAATCATTCCTCCGTGCTATAGAAAACTGCCAGGCCTGCTGAAAGCCTGGGTTGATGACGTGGTCGGTGGCGATTTTCTGCTCGTGGCTGGGTCGTTGTGTGTAGGTCGTTCTTGATTAGCGGTAGTCACCCTCCATGATCGGGCGGCACTGTGATTGCGGGAGGGAGAGAAGATGGCCGAGTGTTAGGGGGCAGAGAGAGGCTCGATTAGACCGCATTTTCGATTGCAAAATTGTGATTCAAATGCCTTCGCAAAAAATGGGGCGAAATCCACTCTACATAGTTGGCCTGTGACCACGGAGAGCGGCCGCGTCAGCTGGAGCAGTACGGATATTAGAAGGTACTTAGCGGAGATCGGCAAGGTATATTATGTGAAGACAACAACAACAACAACAACAACAACAACAACAACGACAACATCATCATCAACA
Organism: Ectocarpus sp. CCAP 1310/34; assembly: GCA_902602495.3. Lineage (NCBI taxonomy): Eukaryota > Phaeophyceae > Ectocarpales > Ectocarpaceae > Ectocarpus > Ectocarpus sp. CCAP 1310/34. The sequence goes on along the minus strand of CACKRE030000527.1, from coordinate 78,974 downwards.
TCAACAGACTTGCTACCCCTCATTCGTGCTTGCAGATGTTCCAATGACCCATCTTTTCGTGACGCACGCCACCAGCATATAATAACTGGTGGGACACCCGAGAGGTTTCCAAGCAGCAAAAAACAACCAGGCCAGACAAAGAAATGACGCCCGTCCTCTCACCTGCGAGTAGCAGGTACTCTTGCCCATGACGACGCACTCAAGACCCTCCTCGCAGCAGGTGGAGCCGGTCCAGCCGTCACCACCGCACTGCTCCCACGCTTCCACCGGGTCGCCCGAGCATTCTCCGGTCGGAGCGGTCGGCACAGGGGCGGGGGTGTCCCCGGCGACAGGTGCGGCAGTTTCAGGCGAAGGGGTAGGAGCGGGAACGTCGCCTGCGGGTAGTTGGAGCGGAAGTGGAGGAGGCGTGGCAACGAATCAACAGCGAATGGGCGTAGGGGACCGCAGTCATGCAGCTGGAGGTAAGTGGTAGATCGAGCGGGAGAGCCAACAGCCGGTGGTTGACATCACCGATGAGTCTGTCGTTTCCATGTATCTACCCCCCCCCCAATCATCTGGCAACGGAGTTCTAGGAAGTGTGGTAGCGAGTCCCGGGCTGGGAATGAAACGAAAGGGTGCTGCACGAACGCGGGGGGACACACGTCTGACTCCGTTGTACGCCACCCTACACGACGACAAGCCAGCCGCCAGTCTCTTGGCGTAGACCATCAACAGATGTATGTAGAAAAGCACAATCATCGTTTTCGCCACCCCACACTTACCGCCGATGACGCACGGGGCCTCTCCGCACGGCCTGTTGGCGTCGAGGACAGCGCCCTCGCAGCACTCGTCAGACCCGAGCCCCAGGTCCAAGGCCACCGTCGAGCACCCAGCTCCTCCGCACTGGCCGCAGGCCGCGACGCAGCATGCCCCCTTGGAGGTCTCGATGCCGGGGACGCCGTTGCTGCACGTGGACGTTGTCGGCATCGACCCACCCGGGGACCTGGGCGCGCTCGTGGCTGCGGCCGTGGGCTCCTCGGACCTCACCGGCGAGCGGGTCACCCTTGGTGTGGTCGGAGCTTCCCTCGTGATGACGGGGGCCATCGTCGAGGTGTCCGGCGAGTCGGTCACCGGAGCCATGGTGGGGGTTTTGCCCCCGTTGTCGTGCTTGAACAAGCTGTAGGCATCGTATCCACCTTTTGGGGGGGCGAAAAGGTTCAAACAGCAGGGAAAAGGGGATAAAACGCGGGGTGGGGGCGTGGGAGAGTGAGGCGACGGATCGGACTGGTTTGCTCCAGGAAACAAAACCTTAGAACGACGGCGGGATGATAAACAGCAAGAGCATCGGCTCCAATGAAAAACGGAAGCGAATTTCAACGAACACCAGACCCTCGTCCATCGCCAGCAGCAAGGGAACCAAGCGCACTGCTGTGTACACGACGCCTTCACCCGACTGGAGCCAACGCACTCACCGCAGGCAACCGTGCCGTCTCCCGAGCAGGCCATGTGGCATACTCCCTCGCCGTGGCGCTCGTAGTCGGCCTCGTCGTCGCTCGTGCCGCACCAGCACTCGCTCGAGAACTGTCATGTCGGTATTGTATTGGTTCGGTCACACGACAAGGGCGCGAGGGAGGGCGGGAAGGGACGCGGACGGGCCGGCAAATGGCAGCGACAAGGTTAAGGTGAGCTTTGCTCTCCCACCAAGCCATTCTCCAAGCGCTTGTGGGGGAAGTGTACTCGTAACTGACCACGTACACCGTCGATACACCAACGACGTAGCTTGGTGACTCTCGCGGCCCGCGAGAGGAGCATATATTGTGCAGTGATTGGTATATGTCAGACGAGCTTACAGATAGATCTGTTGGCGCCTAAGTACCACCAAGAAAAGACTGGCGCAGCAGCCGGATCCAAAACGTGAGAACATGCAACACACAGACACACACACACACACGGGTGTCTTTGATCCGGAGAATCGATCAATCTCCGCCATGCCGCCCCCTCACTGGATCCCAGTGAATGGCAAATAGAAGTGTTCTGTGTTTTCAACCGCGCTAAGACTGACGTCTTTTCATTGGTCAGCCGATTGGCGTGGTCGATGCCAATAATAAAGACACACACACACACCTTTGTTGTCTTTGATCCGAAGGATAGTTTAGCCTCCCCCATGCTGCCCCCTCACGGGGTCCCAGTTCATGGCAGATAAAAGCGTTTTTTGTTTTCAACCGCACTGAGACTGACGTCTTTTCAATGGTCAGCCCGTTAGCGCCGTCGATGCTATTAATAAAATCACACACACCTGGGTGCCGTAGTACGGAGCGTCCTTGTCCGCGCAGTGCTCGCGGCACACCCCCGCGGTCATGTTGTCGCTGGAGATCATGTCGAACAGCACGCGGTCGCCCTTGCTGTCGGCGTAGCAGCCCACGTACTCCTCGTCCTCCGGCGCGGGGGCCCACGAGAGCCTATAGAGGTTGAAGCTGTGAACACCGCCGCAGGTCTCACTCTGTTGGTGAGGAGCAAATATTTATTGAGGTGGGAATGTTCGATCGGGCGTGGGAGGGAGGGAAGGAAGGACGGAGGGAGGGGTCAGGGCTAGCCTACGAGCAGGGGGGAGGGTGTCTGTGTGCTCATAGTCGTTAGAGCATTGACCTCGCATCCCTACAAAGGCGGGACGGAGCACGCCGGTTCTCATCGGACCAGGCTCTCACATCACCAAGCGCGAAACGCCGTGAGATGTTCGGCGAGTCGCATGAAGGGTGCGCTGCATCCTGCTGAGGGTTTTCGGCATCTTGTGCTTACTTCCTTGCGTACGGATGACAGCTGCGTATGACTAAATTTACTTTCTGGTACTTTCACTTCCAGAGACAGTTGTAAGCACTGTGTAACTGCCTCGAGGGTGCTTGATCATTTGAACACAACGTGGTGCGATCATCCCCATAGCGCGGCGTGAGGGTTCACCCCGCACAACACGATCTACTCGACCACCATTATGGTTCCCGCCAAAAAAAAAAAAACGGAGGTANNNGGGGGGGGGGGGGGGGGATATTGTGAGGCTCGGGGAACGGGGTTGCGTGCCCGCGGTCTGGAGTGATCATCCTGGCCCAATGCGGCAGAAGCCAAAAGAGAGGTGCACCGCCTGCTCCAACGAGTACATGTCGTAGCCGTTGCGAGGTGTCACGTACGTTGTGGCTGGTTGTTGGCCAAGCGTTTTCCAGGTCATCATCATTGACAGTACCTACTGAGGAAGTACTACATGGCACCGCACGGGTAATACACCCACGGTCGGTGGTACGCCTTTGACCTCATCAGTCAACAGCATAAATTTTGTGCTGCAGAGAAGGAAGGGTTGTGGCGTCGTGTCGTCGATGTTGTGTCACCCACCTCGTCGCCGATGCAGGGGTAGTCGCAGACGCCTGTGTCCCCGTGGCGGTCGTAGTCCAGGCTACCGTCCCTCGAGCACCAGCACTCCACTCCCCACTGGGTCGCCATGTAGGCGGCGCCCTTCGCTGAACAGGTCTCGTAACACAACTGTGTTGCGGAGAGGAGAAAGAGCGGTATCAGGGAAGGCAAGGAGGGGCAGAGGGCCACCAACGAGGGGGGGGGGGGGTCAAGCCAGTCTCGTCAACGTTGTACAGTAAGGGCAAAGTTTCCCCAACGACGATGTCGCTTGAAGCGTTCGTCCCAAGCGTTCCCGGCTCCGTCACAAATGGATTTCGCGGTTCCGCTTTTGCGTAAGGTTCGAGCACCTCCTCTATACGATCGATACGTTCACACACGCCCCGAATACACCTCTCGATGACATGAACGACGAAAAAAAAACTAACCTCAGCGGTCATGTCGCTGGAAATAAGCCCGCTCCTCTGCAAGACGCGGTCCGACTGGCTATCTTGGAAGCACCCCACGTGTTCGTAAGCGCCGGGTCTGCCTCCAGGCTCACTTTCGGACAAGTCGTCAGAGGAGGAAGAGTCTTTCCGTTCACCATCGTCGGACGGACCCAGTTGGTCGTTATTGGTCGTGCAGAAAAGCATCGGGCGAGAGGGAAGCAGAGGGGAAACGAGTGGGAGCAACTAGTTGAGCCATCACTGTGTTTGCGCTGACTCGCGCACAGCAGAAGGCCCTGCCTATATATTTACGTGCGACAACCAGCGAACGACGGGAAAAAAAAACGATATGATGGGATGAGGCAAGTAAAACTGGTAGATGCCCGAGGGCGGTGCCCGTCTGCAGTAGTACACTGATCTGCGCCGTGCGGGTAGAAGCAACGTGTGCTTCACCAGGCCGTTTCTCCTCCTTCCGCCCAACGGCGAACGCGCCTCAACAGCCATCACAAGAAGATACGAGCCGCAAAGAAGAAAAAAAAAAATGCACTCTAGTGATGGGATAGTTTCTGGGTCCGGACGAGATGGCGACGGTAGGTAGATCTCTACCACTACCATGGGATTACCACGGAAATGTCAAAAGTCTGTCAAATGTGGGGGCCGGGATGATGATGACCGTGCAACGAATACCGGAAGTCCACGGTTACTACCTTAGAGCAACGCTAGAAACAAATCCAGCCAAGTTTCGGCCAGCGCATCGACTCCCATCACGTGAAAAAGCAGCAAGACCCGCATGCTCACCAGCTGGCAAAAGCAACAAGACCCGCATGCTCACCAGTTGGCTCGGCGACGGCGGGTGCTGTGGTCTCAGCGACCGGTGCGGTTGGCTCGGCGACCGGCGAAGGGGCAGGGGCGACGTCTGCATCATCACCAAACAGGGGCGTCGAGAGATACATGAGCGTCAATGTTTGATCGCATAAAATATATATTTGTTGGTAAAGGTGTTGAATACTTCAGCCGCTATTTCGAGTGTGGCCGGCGACAACGCACTTGGCTGTCTGTCTGTTCCCGACTGTGATTCGAAGGCCAAGGGCTAGACATGTCGTTCTTGTGCGTTGGCGCAGTCCAACGCGACTGCAGTGGCTTTTTTCCATCGATGAAGTTCTTGGTAATGTAGTATGTAAACGCAATCTTGGGTCGCATGTAGCTGACGGTGACGTTAGAAAAGAGTCGGGGTGGTGGAAGGGAAGATGACCATGCTCTGATCCAAAACGAGGACGGCTCCTGTCGCTTGTCTCAACATACTTGTGTTGACAAGGATGAACTTCGGTTATGGAGGGGGAGTGTATCAGTCCAGCGGAGGTGGCCCGAGAGCGTGTCGGCACCACTGCGATGGGAGGAAAGAAACCGCGGGAAACAAAACGCACCACATGATGTAAAGGCTGCTTGGCCAGATGCGGCAAGCAGGCCAGCCCCGCGAAATATAAACAGCCCTCACCGTCGACGATACACGGCGCCGCGAGGGTCACCGAGCAGAGCTCGCCGTACTCCTCGATTCGGCCTTGGCAGCAGTTGTCCTGGCCGAGGCCGCCACCGAACTCGGCACAGCCGGGGCCGCCGCATTCGCCGCACTCCGCGAGACAGCACGTGATGCCGGACTGGATGCCCGGGATTCCATTGGAGCACACGTCTGTCGGGGCGGGAAGGAAGGTCACAGAGCGACGACGTCTCAAGGGTGACCAAGAACAAGGTTGGCTGGACTATTTGCTGACGCATAGCATGGCGCACATAGATCCAATAACCTACAGTAGAGGTTACGTTTCTCATCGCCCGAAAGGTTGGGGTACCCCTCCCCACAGAAACAGAATGAAAGCTCTCTCACCACCAGAGGCGGGCTCGGCAGTGGGGGCCATGGCGGGCTCAGCAGTCGGAGGCATCACCGGTTCAGCTGTCGGGGTCATGACGGGCCCGGGAGTCGGAGCCATCGCCGGCATTTCGGTGGCGGGTGCTGCGTTCGGCTCCGGCGTAGGCGTTTCTGCACCAATAAAGAGTAGAGTGGTGCGGTACACACATACGTCAGGGGCAGAAGCTATCCGTGCGACCCCCAACACACAGCGACGTGAGACGCGAGCTTGCCAGATGTATGTCGGGACGACAATTAAGACGATCACCCCCCGCCGCGTAAGGGGAAAAACCTTAACAGTTCCTGCGAGATAAATAGTCGGGATTCTCACAACACTAGTTTTCTCGCGGCCTTCCTTGATAATCAATAGTTGTGAGATCCCGCCCCCAGTGACCACCGAAATCAGCAGGGCTACAGCACCCTTGGGCAAACAACTGATTGACATAAAACTAAAATGAAGGCGGCGTTGTCATGACGCACCGTCGAGGACACAGGGGGCTTCTTCCGACACGCTGCACGAGACTCCGGCGGAAAGCACGTCCGACTGGCAGCAGGACTCAGCGCCGTATTCGGGAAGGCCCACGGTTGAACATCCCTCGCCGCCGCACTGCGTGCAGCCGAGCGGGCAACAGACGGCGCCGTCGGATGACTCGATTCCGCGGATGCCGGTGCTGCAAACAACGACTGGTTGGGGTCGATGGTGGGGTATAGGGTGCGGGTACGGTTAGAGGTTGGGGTGAGGGGAGTCGTGGGCGGCAGTTGTGGTTGGGAAAGGCAGCATATATATCCCTAGAAATGGACGGCAGCGCTTCTGCTACCCGACTGACTACCAAAAAAACACCCGACACAGCCGAGACGACGAGACTACCTTTCACAAAGAAGCGCTTCTACTCTCGTCGTCGTATCATACACTGCTAAACGCGGCGCGTTTGCTCGCCTGAACGAAACCGACATCATGATCGACAACCAAGCGCGGTTTCTCACCCTCGTCAGTGGGAGCCATCACCGGCATTTCCGAGGGCGCTGGTGGTGCGTCTACCGGGGCAGGCGTGGGAGTGTCTACCGGAGCTGGCGTGGGGGCGTCGACCGGTGCAGGCGTCGGCGGGTCTACCGGAGCTGGCGTGGGAGGGTCTACCGGAGCCAGCGTGGGTGGGTCTACCGGAGCCGGCGTGGGTGGGTCTACCGGTGCAGGCGTGGGGGCGTTGACTGGTGCAGGCGTCGCGGGTCTCTCCGTTGGCATGGCAATGGGCATTTCCGTCGTGACCGGGGTCGGTGGCGGCGCTGAGCCGTCTGGATAGAACAATGGGAGGCAGGCGAGCGGGGTTGGTAAAGTAGGACATGTTCCTGTTTCTGATGTGAGGGACGTGCCGGCAGAGCCAAGAACGGATGGTTGTTCAGTTCGGAATAGGCAGTGAGTGGTGTGTACAGAATGGACCCACAGCCGTGCGCAGTGGGTCACGGCAGGAAGCGTCCGTCGTCCCGGAATGGGCACATGTGCTGAATGAAAGTTTTAGAGCAACAACAGCAGCAACGATGCGAACGCCAACCTGGAGGAGCGGCCCCGCGAGGGAGGGGGCACCGGTACATCGCTCTGTACAAGGGGGAGGGCCCAAATAACTGAGAACCACGTGCGGATGGATGTTTGTGACTCGGCTATCAAGCCCAGTTAGACGGAAAAGCAACAAGCAAGCCCCAAAAAACGAAAAGGCTCCCTCACCGTCGACATAGCAGGGAGCCGCGAGGGCCACCGAGCAGAGCTCGCCGTACTCCTCGATTCGGACCGCGCAGCAGTTGTCCTCGCCCAGGCCGCCGCCGAACTCGGCGCAGCCGGAGCCGCCGCACGCCCCGCACTCCGCAAGACAGCACGAATCGCCGGACTGGATGCCCGGGATGCCGTTGGAGCAGACTTCGCGTTAGGAGAGGAACAGACACGCGTGCGAACGACGGGGGGGGCAAGGCTGGGGGCTGAGCCAAAATATCCCGTGACAGTGGTTGGAGACATTCATTCGTCAAGACCTGGGTGCATTTGTCCACAAGCCAGGGCGCAGAAGGGCGTGTGTGGCCCAATGTTTCAGTGCATCTTGGTACATTATAGTGATATGCGCGCACCAACCAGGTACAAGCGTTTGGACAATGCAGTCACTATTTCGTCGGTCGACACGAACAACGAGAATTTCACTGCGGGGTGTGTTAAGCTGATTGTATCCTCCCAAAAGGCTAGGCTAGGGTGCCGCACCCCCACCGAAAAAGGTGTTATGACGACACCACTCACCGTCACCAGTAGGCTCAAAGGCGGGCTTGGCAGTGGGGGCCCTCACGGGCTCAGCAGTCGGGGTCATGACGGGCTCGGGAGTCGGCGCCATCGCCGGCATTTCGGTGGCGGGTGCTGCGGTCGGCTCGGGCGTTTCTAAAATGCACAATGACGAGGAAACAGGGAGGAAGGTGGCGTAAGTATGATGTCAGGGACAGAAAAAAAAGCCATCCGTGTGACCCCGAGATGCAAATACGGTGATATCATGCGAGAACCTTTTGCGCCCTCATCTTCATTGCCTCGTCGGGAGGACCAAAATATTGATCGCCGCAAAAGCGAAGGGGGGAAGCGATACTCGAGAAGCGTTGAAGAATTTTATATTCGTGCTCCGGCAAACAAGTCGCGGATTTTGGCTCTCTTCTCTCTACGCCATAGCCCCCGCCGCAACTCACAACACGGCCAAATGAAAGAACCTGGAAACGAGAAAATTGGGAGACGTCAGCAAACATTCGGGCAACATGTAACCACGATTGGCTCACCGTCCTCGTCGTCGTACGAGAACGAGAAAGACATTGAGGGCGACGGGGTCTCGGCGGGTGGAAGTACGTCTTAATGTTTGGGCGGAAACAAGAGGGGGCAGCGGGGAGAGGTTGCATGAGTATCAGCAGCGGCAGAGCAGAGGCGGAGGGCGAGGGACACGGGGCAAAATGGGCGAGATAAGGCAAACAAGGCGTTCGTGATAGAGGGCATTGCTGGACGAGTCGTTGTTCGTGTGACGACGGTGGATTGCACGATTTCTTTCCATTGGTTGGAGGTGAAGGACATAAAGTTCGACAACTCAAGCCGATGGAACCGCACGTTGGCGCTGCGCTAGTGGACGGGCTCCTTCCTTCGTCAAATGTTATGCTTCAAGTCCCAAATCAACACCCTTCGGGAAAAGCTGATGCAAAACAACAAAAAATAATCACAGCAAGAGGAACACGTGGAGAATGACGAGGGCTGCGTTGTCATGACGCACCGTCGAGGACACAGGGGGCTTCTTCCGACACGCTGCAGGAGACTCCGGCAGAAAGAACGTCCGACTGGCAGCAGGACTCGGCGCCGTATTCGGGCAGACCCACGGTGGCGCATCCCGCACCACCGCACTGCGTGCAGTTGATTGGGCAACAGACGGCGCCGTCGGAGGACTCGATTCCGGGGATGCCGGTGCTGCACACAATGACTGGATGGGGTCGTGGGTAGGGTAGGGTGGGGTGGGGTGGGGTGGGGTCGGGGTATGGGTAGGGGTGAGGGGTGTCATGAGGACTAACTAGGGGGCTCGATGCCAAGGAGAATGTCGTGTGTGACAGTTGTGGTGGAGAATGGCGGCATCCGGAAAGGGACGACCAAACCACCATGGGAAAAAAAGCGAACACTTCGGATACGAAAGGAGAGCGGTGAGAGAAGAAAATGAAGGCGCAGCAGCGTATACACAGGGAAATGAAGTGAACGGACATTGGCCATTGAATCAGGAGACTTGCACGCAGTGATTGTGAAGCAAGAAGTGACCAAAGGAAGCGTAGCATTCCGGGCATCTCCTAACCGCCGACCAAATATTCGACAAAGCCCAAAAGATTAGATCGCTTCACATGGAAGTACGTTCTATCTGGTCGTCGTATCATATACTCCGCGTACATCGCTCGCCTGAACAAACGCGACATCTATATCGACAACCACGAGCTTCTCACCCTCATCAGTGGGGGCCATCACCGGCATTTCCGAGGACGCCGGCGAGTTGACCGGAGCTGGCGTGGGCGGGTCTACCGGAGCTGACGTGAGAGGGTCGACCGGAGCTGGCGTTGGAGCGGCTATCGGAGGTGGCGTGGGAGGGTCGACCGGAGCTGGCGTGGGGGAGTCTACCGGCGCTGCCGTCGGCGGGTCTACCGGGGCAGGCGTCGGCGGCTCTACCGGAGCTGGCGTGGCAGGGTCGACCGGCGTTGGCGTGGGAGCGGCTACCGGAACGGGCGTCGTAGGCGTCGTGTCCGGGGTCGGTGGTGTCGCTGACCCGTCTGGGAAAAGGCGGAGGCAAGCGAAAGGCGGGTTGGGCGGCGGAGGTAGGTAAGACAACACCCGTCCTTTGGACAACCGTCGACAACATAATGTACTGCAGAAGGCGCCATTGTGTCTCCCAGTTCCCTACATGTTTTGGAGTGAAGTTTGGGGAAGGCTTGAGCCTTAGAAAATGAACGACATTGTGAGATTTTCCGTGGGAAGAATTGTATTTATCGTTGATGCAGCATCTTTGGTCAGCAGCACATCCATGACATGGTCCACATCTGCCATGATGGTGTGCGCTTATGGAGGCGGGCGGGTAGTAGCACGGCAATATCGGGGGAAGGGGTACGAGACGAAGGTACAAGACCAGAATGAATAGGCCAAAAGCAGAGTACGGCAGAGATACCGATTGGTTGTCGACAGTAGAACGCTCTTCTGTATTGTTCACTCCACGGTTCGTCAATTTCCCACAAAATCAGGCTTGAGGTGTTCGGCATAATCATGCACCTCGTAGGTGTTCTTATCCCGGGCAGCAAGACGGCAACTCGGCGGGATGAACAAGACGCGTCACAAGCGCGCCCCTTCGTTCGCAAAAAAAAACGCGAAGAACGGTAAGAGCTCACCGGACGTGAGGGAGATGTCGGAGCACGCCCAGAACTCTTCCGGGTAGGTCCCTTCCTCGCCGCAGATGTAGCGGTTGAGCTCGATCCAGTCCGACTTGTGGGGGGCGCAGGTGCTAGGCCACGAGGGAGGGTTGAACTCTTCGTACCCGATGTGCTTGCACGAGTTTCCGGTGTCTTGAAACAACACATTGTGGACAAGGTGTTTCAAGGGGGGCGAGCAAGAGTAAGGGCCGCGGTGGACGTGGGCATTGAGTGAACGCCGAGTAGACTAGTACAACATATGCATGCGTCTTCCGAAGTAGGAGTTGCTTTGCGTAGCATGGGGAATAGAAGGCCAAAGACGATACGGAAAAGGTTGGGTTCCTTCGGGTTCCTTCGAGATTCCTGTGGCAGAAGCGGACTACCGACTCTCCCAGTTTTCGGTTTCGTACGCTCGTACGCACGGGGAAGCGATGACGTGGGAAAGCCTAAACGAACGGCGAGGAGCGCGTTGGGTAGAACCATGTTCTGCGCCCTAGAGGGATGGGTTAGAATCCCGGAAAGAGACTACGCACGCATCCATCGGCAAACTCACTAGTTCACTTCACTACTTATTCCAAACCGACGACAGCGACATGCGCGTTGCGCGCATCCTGTCACTCGTCAGCGCGACTGAACAACTGAACCTTAGGAAAAAAACAGCAGTATTCACAACGGAACTCGGTGGAAATGAGAGTAGTGGCACACTCACAGTACACCATCTGCAAGACGCAGCGGTCGCACTCGATGTCCGGGAGCACGTAGCGCATCTTGATGTTGTAGCCCTTTGGTGCCCCCTCCGGCGAGCCCTGTTCTGTCTCCCCCGCGCGGCACTCCGGGTCTACGTAGTAGCGGCCGGGGTAGTTGGGGTCGATCGGGCTGGCGTTGCCGTCGTCTGCGGCGCGGGTTAGCGGGTACCGGTTGAAGCATTCCTGGGTGGGCACGCCGTCCGGGTCGTCCATCTCGTCCGCGTTGCACAAGAAGAACTCGCAGTGTCCCTACAGATCGCGGAGCCCGCCACGATTTGTGGGGAGAAAAAGTAACGTTGGTGTTGGTGGGGGGGGAGGGCGGACCGCCGCCGGCCACGAGTGAGTGCGCCCCGGAAAGCCTCCGACCATACCAAAAATGACACTAAAAATTCAGTTTCGGCGTATCAAACCAACGTATTCATGCACGTTGTGTCAACCGTCTAAATAACTCCGCCTCAAAACAACGGCTCTCGCTTGTGGTCGTTGAAGTCCTCTTAGCCCAAACGCTTACCGTTGTTGCATAGACTACTGCTGCTTCAACTACCTACGACTTGGTGGGGGGGCGAGGATGGAAATATCATGTCGGATCCATCCCCGCAATGATGGATGCCAATCCTGGGCAATGACGACAGTGGACAAGCACTTGCGAAATCTCCGCGCTCGATCCAACGGAATGAAATCCCTGTCTAGCTACATGTCTGCATGTGTATCTTTCGAGTATTCACAACAACGATGCAGTACTTCAAATTATTGTCTAATGAACGTGTGCGTGGAGCAGCTGTAGTTGCGCCGATTTTAACCTTTCACAACGTACGCAAATGTAGGATCATAGATGCAGCGTGTGACAAGGGGCTCACCCAGTGATAGGCGTTCATGATGATGTCTATCTCAAGGACCTCTCCGCTCTTGAACGAATCGAGGACATCCCATCCGATGTTGGCGGTGCTGTAGACGTTGCTTCCTTCATCCGCGTTCTGCGCATACGACATTCGGTTGGGGATGTGAAACAAATCCAGCGCCCATGCGCATATATGTTCACACAACAGTATCAAAGCTCTCGTAGCAACCACCTCTTGGGCTGCGAGGAACGGACGACACTTTCGGGCACCTGCTCCGGGTCGCCGCAGATGCCGTGGCGTTTCGCGATCTCGTCCGTCTCGAGGTAGTTACCGTTGTCGGCGAAATCGCCGAAGTATAGCGGGTACTCGTCCCCTCCCCCGTACTCATTCAGGACGGCAGGATCCGTCTTGGCTTTGGCCCGCTCCTTGACGTAGTCGGGCCCACGTGCATTGTAACAATGCGGGCAGTAATCGATTCCCGGGAAGTCCCTATGTGCGTACAGCAAGAGGGAGTGCGCCGGGTGCGTGAGGCTTTTCACGTGAGGTACAGGCTGGCAACCGATTGGATCTTGACGATCTTGCCTCCCACAAGCACTTAGTACACACGTCGGCAGGGAGGGGCGTTCGGTGTTGTCGTTTCATGCACATCTGAGCATAAAAAATCGCGACGAAGCGTGCACAGCTCGCACTGCTGGTGGTTGCGCCGTTAGAGCGTCACATAAGAGGAGTGATTCCGAGAGCAGCCCCCTCCATTTCGGAGAAAAGCTGGCAGAACAGCGGAAGCTTTCAAACCAAAAAAACAAAAAAAAAAAGAAAAAACGAAGAATATCATGAAGACAACACCACGGAAAATGGCCGCGGTGAGGTACAGTAGTAGTGAAGCAACGCCGCTCGCTGCTGTGTGCAGACAGAAAGACACACACAAGCCACGGCGAGATGGCTCAACACACGCACTTACCATTCTTTGAACACGGGGCCATAGCTGTACTGGCGAGAGATGGGATACATTTGCATAATGTGACCGTGAGCATGATTTGCCAGTAGAGTTGCTGCGGCTAGAGTCGCGGCAAAGGCAGAGGAGCGCTGAATCATGATGACCGACGCAGCCCGGTCGTCGAAGTCACCAGGCCCTCCTGTGGAAACTGGGTTATAGATCCTAGCTTTGTCGGGCGGAAATGCTGCCAGCAGTAGGGAGGTGAACGTTGCGGTGCGGTGATGGGGTGTGTCAAGGTTCAAGGAAGAAGGTTGGATCTGCCTACGTATCTCAGCAAGCAGTGAGATTCGGAGTGTTTATTTTCAAAAGTGGAACAATTTTCAGCATATCTATTCGTTCGATGGATATAGCTCTGCGAATTTTCCAACGGCCAACATCCCCAAATGAGAAATGTTGCTCCGCCGTGTCTCTTAACCTTGGCGCACCTCGCTCAAACAGAAAGACAGCAAGGTTAGGTGTTGGTGGTTGGTGGTGCTCTAGCATCTCCAGATCTATCTCCAGCACTCTCAGTGCAGTACAGTGTAGTAAGTTCTCCCCCGAAGCTATGAACCGGCCCCCTCCTACGGCTGTAAGTCTGGCTTGTTCCGTGTTGGTGAACGAACGGGCGCTCCATTGAAGCGAGATGTTTCATTTCCCAAAAAGTCGACAAAATATAAATTACATTTTTCCAACCTGTCCACAACCGACGGTGTCCCGGGGCCAAAAAACAAGTACATGTAACGCCGTTGTTTTGCCATCATGTGCCACCCATAATATTTTCGCCGAACGAAGTGGTAGTCTTATGCGTGCGTGTAAATTCGCATGATGACTACAGTACTCTGCAGCAGTTTAGTCGTGCCCGTGTTGTACATACACATCGCGGTTGGCGGTGGAACAAACGACACAATGTTTTACGTAGTCAATCTTTGTTCTTGATGTGGGTGTTGTGCCTGTGCTGCTGTTGTCGTGGTTCCGTCAGATACCATGTGATTAATGACACATTCATGGAGCGAAGCAAAGTAGTACTTGTTGTTGGGAGGAGAGGAGCAAGGAAGGGTGTGCCATACACTGCTGCTTTTCGCTATCGGCGGAGGAAGCGAGAGGAGAGATCAACATTTGCAGCAGCAGCAGCAGCAGCAGCAGCAGCAGCAGCGGCCTCTCTCGCTCACTTTCCGCGGAGAGGGGCACATGACACCAAGAACACACAGACGCCATTGGTGCGACATGTACTGCTGTACGCCTCTCTACACTTTTGTGCGCGAAGGCCTAGTCTGCGACCAGTGCCTCCCGTGCTAGCCTGGTTACCCATCACACGCTTGAACGCTTTTGAGATTTCTCGATCAAAGCTCGAACGGCGAGGAGATTTTGCCGCGGGCCAGAATTGCTCTGCATTGACCAATCAGGGAGCTTTATTTTGCTTTGCATCGTAAGGCATCGACGGTTATGAACACTTTTTTGTTCTGCACTGGCCAATCACAGAACCGTAACCTGCTATAACAAGAGGTAAGGGGTTGAAGAGGTGACAACGCCCTGAGACTTTGGCAGCTGCTGATGTATCATCTACTTACCCTGTAGGATAGATGCATGTACCATGTGCAGCAGTCAGTCGTACAACAGCAGTAGTCGTGGTGTGTCATTGCTCCGTCACGAATGATCCACTTACTGCGCTTTTCACCCTTCCATCACCGATGATTGATTTACCTCACGCATGTCAGCAGGTCGAGATGTATGAATGTATGTCACGTTGCTTCAAAGTGCTCTACTGTAGGACGACAGTTGGTGTGGAATGACGGCGGTCCTTGTGAGCTCATTACAGCAAGCAGTCAGTGTAGGAGTCGCTTCAACCTCTTCTACTACTTCTGTACTAGTCTCCTGCTGCTGTACGAGGAATAGCTCCGTTGCGTATACCACTGCGTCTAGGTATCGTTTCCGTATCATCATGCATACCCTGTCGACTCGCGCGCTCTCTTTGGCACTCTGTGATGGCCGGGGACACCTTTCCGCTCACAGCCCATCCCTGATTTGCCCCGCGTAGGCCCCTTTCGTTCGACCCCCTTCTGCTCGACAACGGAAGGTGCCCAACGTTCAATGCGGACGGATGAGGGGAGACATCAGCAACATACCCGACTGCGCGCTATGGAGGGCGCTGCCTCCGGAAAGACAGCGCTGCATGTCTGTGGTTGTCAGCTGGTGGTTGTAGCATCATGAATTCCACCAGCATGGCAGGTGTGTTTGACAACCGTTGTGCTTGGCCTTTGGCCACCGTTTTTCTGGTGTTGGGACGTTGAGTTGCTGTTCATCGGAGTCCCGAGAAGATCACATACATATGAGTTTCCATCAATTTCTATGCGTTGTTTGATGCTCCTTGGTGTCGGTCAGGACTTCGTAAGCACTTGACTACTCACCGCCCCGGCAGTTGGAGCAACAACCAGTCGGCTAATCCCTGCGCTGGCCCGCGTTGTCTGCCCTTAGATATGCTAGGCAGGGCTGTAAATCAGCGGTAGCCCCGACGTGACAAAATGGCATGCTGAATATTCAATCAAGTTGCGAAGAGGGTGTGTCTTGAGGACGAGTAGGGCGGCTATTCACGCTAGAGGCCGACCTTACACAGAAAGGGAGCCTATGTTCAGGTGTCATCTAGTACCTTCGTAGCACGTCCCCAGCATATGCACACCATCAGTGGGAAATTGTACAGAGCCTCATTCCCGAACAGCAAGCAGCACCCGGAACCGCCTGACTACAACCGCCGCTCGCTGCAAAAAAAGCTGCTGCTGCTGCTGCTGCTGCTGCTGCTAACAGTGTAAATCAATTTTGGCTTTGCGCAACGGACCGTCAACCTCCTCCTCCTTGTTTTTCTTTACAGCAGTTGTTTCGTGTCAAGTAACGTAAAGGCCAGGAGCGAAGGTTCGTCGGCTCAGTAACAATAAGATTGAAACAAGGCATCCGGAGAGGTTTCACGTCCGCATTTCATCTTGACTTCATATTTTTTTGCGGGAGTCCGACTTCCCTCCGTCCGATGTTTGGTGCTCTCACCAGTACGGCGCTCCTTGGTTTTTGGCGTGCGCATGGCGTGTACCCCGGTTCAGGCGGTAGTAGGCGGTTGATGTTCGTTTAGGTGGCGCGTGAAGCTGCCTCAACTGCTGTGGTACCATCACTCCAAAAGCCTGTTTTTGCTACCGGCATTGTAGTATTTCTATCGTTCTACGATTTTTCGAGGGAAGATATTTCCATATCTGCCGTTGCCGCTGACCATCACCACCCTTCCTTTCAAATCGTACGCCTTGTTGACGTGAACGTGCTTTTCGTCCGCTCTGCAGGCAGGCAATCAATGAGCCCGAACTTGGCGCAAGGATGTTGCGATAGGGAGAAACCGGATGAGGGGTGTGTGGGGTGGGTGGGTGGGTTGAGAATTCCGATGCTCTGCTGTCCAAGAAGAACGGGAACCAGCGTTGGTGCATTGAAGAGTTTTTGGCATGCGTCTCTACCGCAGCTCGTGTGCTGTCCTCCACCGAGATAATGCGTGCAGAACATGGGGTATGTATGGTGTCGAGTGTTGCCTGCGTCGCCAGCAGGTGTTTTTGGGTGTCGTTCGAGTGACCGTTGATGTCTTCGTTGGCAACTGAGCCGCGTTGGCATGGGCGGGGTTTGCTGAACCAACCAAACATGAGGATGGCATAAGGATGGATAGTGAAAATTGGTACGAACACACGTTCGGGAGTCAATTGCAAGCCACGGTGCCCAATGTTGCACACTCGTCGAGCTGTTTGGCATGGTTGGAGCGCCCGTTAACTTGCTTCTATTTTTCTTCTCTGGCCGGAGTTTCTGTTGACGCGTGTTGGACACGGGCGCAACGAAAGGAGCTCAACCGACGTAAGAGGTATGCATATAGGCCACATTGCCGACGGGAGACGGCCTTCCCGAACCATGCAAAATGTCTAGTATGCAGCACCTACCTGCTCATGTCAAACTATCTATGCATCTACGGACGAAAAAAACTGTCGGGATCATCGCGATAGAGCAACAGCGGTAACGCATACAAGCTGCTCCAGCCAAGAAGCCAACTTGCGTTCGTCACGCCATAGCTTATCGGGGAAAAAGAATTGAGCCGCGTTCGGCATATCCCCCGAATCGCCCAACCAAGGCGCGTACGCACGTGTTAGCAAACAGCTGATTGTCCCAGTTCTCCAAAAACGGGAGATATCACCCCCAATTCATATAGGTTATTGTTGTTGTTGTTGACTTCACATTAAACCGTATGCCAGTTGCTAAATGCCAAAATCTAGCAAAGACTCTCGGCCCGTGGTCACGAAAGTGCTGGAGCCATCTGAGGATCTAAAGAACACGCACACGTAGCAAGAAAAAGGTGTACAAGAGCCCGAAGAGGTACTACTACACCTATATATAATCCCTGTAGCACCGTACGCGTGCCCAAAACTGAACTACACGTCCGTCTCACCGTTCGACTTATAGAGACGCTAAAAAAAAAATGAAACGATATTTTTTGCGGCGGAATTAGTCTAGGGATTTTTGAAAAAGAACACAGCAGCAGCACACATTGCTGTTGCGCAGCACCGTGCAGAGAGCGACAGCATGGCTTCCAGCCGCTTCCCCGCAGCCACAGACCAGTGGGAGAAGACGTCCATGCCCGTGTGCTATCCAGAGAAGAACACTGGCAAGTGGCGGTTGTTCCTCAACTTCACAAAGCGGAAGGGAGACAAGGCGAAAAGGCAGCAGAGTTCAAGGTTTGCTTCTCGAGAGGCAGCGCTTGCCGGCGTCTTGGACTTCAGGATAGGCTGGGAGTACAGCCATCGCGGCAAGCTCTACAAGCGCACGATGAGAGATCCAGTCCCATCCTCAGCAGCTGTGGCGGCAGCGACTGCGCTTCCAGCAGGCAAGTCGCAAATTGGGTAAACACACAATCATGTTCCTCAAAATTCAAATCGGTGCTGTTCGTGGCAGCAGGCTGCGGACATCGCGAGTGGTCGAAAGCGCACGCTGCATGCGTACACTACAGCAGGCTTTGCTGCGCGTGGCACTCGCTCTCGTTGTTGCCTACTGTAAGCAATGGAGGGGGAGTAACATATTTGGAAGCTTGCAACGAGTGCCACCTCTTGTGAGAGGTTGCTGGTGTCCAAACCTTTATTTTTTTTATTTCGCAACGGCTTTTTTTTTCATCTTCCACAAACAAACCGCGTCCGTCATGCTGCTGCTGCTGCTGCTGCTGCTGCTTCTGCCGCGGCAGCGGCGACAGCGGCGACGGCGGCCAGCATCTGTACGTGAGGGAACTACTTGCAGCTCTCGAAAGTTCTGAAAACTACACCGTATCGCGATAATTTTGTTTTCCCCGTATGTAGCATTTTCCATATTTTCCGGTTCAAAGTGCACCGGGTGCAACGAGCTGAGCTGACACAACATTGTCACGTACAAGACTGCGCGTGTCATGTGCTGGCTTGCCGGTCCCGATGTCGTACTCACCGGTGCTACAAGCGCTGTTTGAACGCACCATTCACACCTTTATGCACTCCTCAACTGCTGTCTATTGAAGCCTCTATGCCTACTGCTGTGCGGGCGCAGCTCCCCGTGGGGCCTTACAGATGCTCGTCACAAGTGTAATCAGTCGACCAATTTTCCACATGCACGTGCTTCGCGATCATCACATATTGACAGCACCGGACCCAGGCAACACTACAGCAGTAGTTATCGCTTTGTTTTAGTAATTCATCCTTGTGTATTCTCTGCATATACTGCTGCCGTGATGCGTTGCTGCGGGCCGATCACACTCCCTGCACGAATACAAAGCCCCTGTAGGCGCTCTCACAAGTGTAATCAGTCGACCAAATTTCCACATGCACGTGGTTCGTCATCATCACATATTGACAGTACCGGACCCAGGCGATACTACAGCAGTAGATATGGTTTTGTTTTAGTACTTTATCTTCGTGTGCGTTCTGCATAAACTCTGCTACAGTACAATAGTGCCCTGCTGCGAGCCAAAAACACTCCCTGCACGAATACAAATACAGTCGACATCTGTGCTCGCGATCCCCTTCAACTGATCCAAACATCCATGCACCACGCCGCGTGTTACTTCATCTGCGTATACTTGAAAAATTACCGGCTGCACTGCCAATACGCACATCAACATATACCGGGGGCGGGATCAGATAGGGCTCGCTGTGCTTTGCATTGATCTTTTCCTGTCAAACTTTGCTGCTGCTGTCGTATGAAAATGTTTCACATGAACTGACGCCTCGACCCGAAATCCCAATTTCACACAGGAAAATCGCGCAACAGCCTCGGCAAGCTAAACGCCGTGGAGGAAAGGAATTTCAAGCGACAGCGGCTGGCAGGTTCGGACGCGACCCGCGCAGGCTTCACGCTAGAGTCGACGCTTTCCAGGCGCGAGAGACGTTCGGTGGCCCGGGGCTGGAGCAAGAGGGAAGGAAAGCTTCGACGGGACTTCGACAAGCGGGGCTCCTATCTCGGCAACCGGATCTACGAGCTGACATCGCAGATCTGTAGCAACGAGCAGCACATTCGGCGTATTGAGGATGCTATGGCGGAGCAAGACCTCGCGAGTCTTCTCGCCCCTCTCCCCCCCTCGCCCATCGAAGGAAATGCAGAGGTGGACGCACGGGCGTGTACCGAGGGCGAGGACAACCAGTACAAGGAGGAAGTGTCCGCCACCCAAGCAAACCGCTTGTGGTATCAAGGGCACTCGGCGTTGACGGTGTTGAAGGAGGAGCGGAAGCGCGACCTGCGGCAGCTGCAACTCACGCAGCAGGCGAAGAGCTTGTCCGATGAGTCGTACACGACGATCCCAGCGGTGAAGGCAGCAGAGGCCAAACGGTTTGAGCTGTTGAACGAGGCCTCGCGTCTTCGACACGAGTCGTCGCTCTTGCGGATCGCGGCGAGAGTAAACTCCGCTGGCTCACGGGTTTACGCGGCATCGACAATCCTGGGGTGGCTCAGGGACTTTCGGGGGCACGGTGGTTTCAAGCGAGATTCAAGGGGGGTGCACGAGACTACTGCCGAGCTTACCGCGAAATACAGCTGGGTGCGGTAGACGGCCAGGGTCTACAGCTGGTCGAGAAAATGCGCGACACCCAAAAGGCTCACCGCAACATACTGGACATGGAGCCCGGTTTCCTTGGCAAGCAGTGACCTTGGCCGGCCGGCCGGAAGGGGGGGGGTTACATGGTGCTGTAGAGAGTTACATGTATATGTTGTTGAAGATTGTATAGTTGTATATTTTACGCAGTGTGGGTGTTGTTATTGGCTTTGTATTACAGGTTAAGCATAGGTGTGGTTGTGTGCAAAATATCGTGCGGTGATGCCGAAAAAGTCTGCTTTTTTTTCCGGTCGAGTTGAGACATATTTGTTCGAGTTTGTGCACGCGCATGTTGGCGTCGTGAGCTTTTGATACATGTTTCGCATCATCACGACCAGTGGGTACAACTTATGTACGTCATGGGCTGGAAGGCAGCGCCAGTGTGGCTCCTGCCAACTACACCGCTTTCGCACACGTCTCTACGGTCCCTACCCCTCATTTTCCTATGAATGGTGTGCCCCTGCACCCAGGTTCTGAGGCCAGAACAAAATTCTGGATTTTCCGCGCGTTTTTTTCGAATCAGAACCTGAAATTTTGAGACGGCATCTGCATGAGTACAACAAAAAANAATATCGTGCGGTGATGCCGAAAAAGTCTGCTTTTTTTTCCGGTCGAGTTGAGACATATTTGTTCGAGTTTGTGCACGCGCATGTTGGCGTCGTGAGCTTTTGATACATGTTTCGCATCATCACGACCAGTGGGTACAACTTATGTACGTCATGGGCTGGAAGGCAGCGCCAGTGTGGCTCCTGCCAACTACACCGCTTTCGCACACGTCTCTACGGTCCCTACCCCTCATTTTCCTATGAATGGTGTGCCCCTGCACCCAGGTTCTGAGGCCAGAACAAAATTCTGGATTTTCCGCGCGTTTTTTTCGAATCAGAACCTGAAATTTTGAGACGGCATCTGCATGAGTACAACAAAAAAATTACCACTGCGCCATTTGGATTTTTTTTTTTTAGTCACTTTGTCCCAAGACAAGTATTCCCATATTTACAACAATAGGGGTAACTCATGAAAAAAAAATCCAAATGGCGCAGTGGTAATTTTTTTTGTTGTACTCATGCAGATGCCGTCTCAAAATTTCAGGTCCTGATTCGAAACAACCGCGCGGGAAATCCGGTCCAACCGGGAAACACGCGTCTTGGCTGGACCAGCTTGTAAAGTGCCCGTGAAGCAATAATATTTTTGGTGGATGGGGAAGGTGGGCATTTACTTATATCTCCTCCCTGGCTGGGTGTGTACCTATTTGTGAAGCTATGCATACGGTTCCTTGACGTTCCACGATTATTTCCTGTTTCCGAATATGTCTTATTTCTCGTCAGCAGGAATGCAATTTGCGTGAAAAAGCCATGCGGGAAAATTCAGTGTTCGGATGCGAAGTGACCCTTCCACTTCTTGTACCAATTAGGTGTAACAAATAAATGCGCCCTGCCTTGGTGGTGACACCAACCTTCAGGAATATTGGTTGGTTTCACACTGCTCTACTGTGAGAATTTCAACGCCAATTTGTCTCCAGACACCATCCATCATCACCGACAAGCACAAGGGCTCGGAGTCTGCCGTTCCCAGGGTGCTGCAACTCGCAGAACACCTGAAGTGCGCGGAACACATTCTGAAGAATGCGGGGACTACCGGACCGGTAAGACGGAATTTCAGGGGTGGTTCGGTGTGCTGGTCGTTGCTTGATTTGCAGTTGCTGCCAATCTTAAAAACCCAACCTCGCCAAATCGTCCAATAAAAGTTCGCTCTCTGCGCGTGCTGGGTAGCCCTTGAGCGTGTGTGTTGAACTTTGTCGAAGAGTTGCGCATCGGAGGGCGGAATTGCAGCAGTGCACCGGAATTGCAGCAGTGCACCGGCACACCAGCTCACTGTTTGTACCACCCCCGTCGCCCCGATTCGCCTGCCATGTTCTGTCTGTCATTGCCGTAGATATGTTACGGCCAAACCATGTACCAAGTTGCTGGCCCTTACGTTCTGTCCCATACTTGCTGACCCTTCGTCTCTGCGCAGCAAGGCCGCGTGTTCATGTACGAGGCGGCACGGGCGACAGACAAGGCAACGTGCGAGGCCAACATCGACAAGATCGCGGCCCTCAACCCAGCTGCCGGGAAGTACATCCGCCTGCAACCCCGCCACGAGTGGGCGATGTACGCTACCCGCGGCAACGTCGTCCAAGACCAGGTCACGTCCAACATGTCGGAGACGGCCAACAACATGATGGGACCGGATGTACGTTTGTTGTGCCTTTGTTTTTAGTTCCGTCATTAAAGTTGGGCCTTTTAAGTTGCGTCATGAATTCCAACTGCCCGTCCCACCGTTCCAATTACGCATGGGCGGCGTGAGTGGTTGATTTCCTTCCTTGGTTTTGGGCCCTTGCTTCTTGGACCCTGTCCCCCCCCCCTCCTCCATCACCCGCAGTATGTTTGTCGTGGACTGCGGTCGTGTGGCTGGCCCCCACTTGAGTTTCCCGGCATAATATTTCCCAGCTCTTACCGTAGAGACTTCGAGAGAGATGCCCATCATGAGAGCTTAGTGTGTCTTACCACCCCTGCCATGTCTTCGCGTGCTTCCGCTCGTGTCGCAGACACGGTCGAAGGCGCCGCTGGATTTCTTCATGGACACCGCCTTTCAGGGCCTCGACAAGCTCGCGAGCCAGGCGAACATCCAGATCAACAACCCGGCCGCCGTGCACACCCCACACGCGGTGAAAGTGCTTCACGCCGAGATGGAGTGGGCGAAAACGTAAGGGCGTCACCACTAGTACTCCGCCGATCTGTGCACCCAGCGCGTGTAGTGCCTTGTGTTCAGTGTTGGGGCTTTCCCCCTCTGGAGTGCGTGTGATGTCTACGCGACGAGGTAACATCACCCGCAGTTTTCCACTGAGGCCCCTGTCGACGCGTTCTTTTTCTAGGATCAGTCACATTAAGTTGTTCGCGAATCGTTGGAAAATCATGGGAAACTGCCGCCGCGTTGTTGTTGCCTGTCCCGGTGTCCCATCCTCGGCTGCTGTATCCACCCTCTTCCGTGGCCGCACGGCTGTGCAGGGGGAGTTCACACGCTATCCTGATTTTTATTTTTCCAGGAACACCGAGAAAAAGGAGCTCGATACCAACGGGCCTGAGTACATCCTCCCCATGTGCCTTCCGTTCGCTCCCTCCCACTCCCTCGCTTTCCGCCTTGTTCCTCAGGTGCGACGTCAGCAATGTTGGAGGAGACACGTTTGTCGTGTTCCCGAGCGGCAACCGCCGCCACTACAACCGCGTGGAGCTCACCTTCGATGAGGACGACCCCACGAAACACCACTACACGTGCACGTGCGGCTTCTGCAAAAGGTGGCGCATCCCTTGCCGCCACGTCGTCGCCGTGGCGAAAGGTGCGCGCACGATATCATTCTTGCTGGTACGTTGTTCGTACGCACCACGCGTTTGCCACTGATGAGGTTTGGACATCTCATGCATAGGGCTGCTTTCATTTTCGAGGGGGGATGGGCAGAACGAAACACGGATCCGATATGGTACACAGTGTCCAATCACGCTTGGACGCCCATGCCCATATTAGTGCACATGAAATCCCACTTTTCTTGGGCGGGCGGAGCATGCAGCCCACCTCGCTGGTTCTACACAAAACTCGATCCTCGTTTGCCGTGTACGGCCATGACATCGCATGGATGCTGATATGACCTTGCGCTCTTCTTTCCACTCCCGTTCGCTCGCGTGGCCTCCCTCAACCTCGCAGCCCGACACCAGCCCGCAAAGCTCTTGGAGCTCCTCGACGAGGGATACCGCTTGGACAAGGTCCGTGCCGCTGCATCGGACGAGCGGTACCGCGTCACCCCCCCCGTGTGGGCCGCCCTCAGCGTCAACCCCAACCACAAGCCACCCCTGCCGGTGGACGGGCAGGCGGGCCGCCGCAAGACCAAACGCCAGACCAGGCGCAAGATGAGCAACGGCAAGTACGCGACGACCTCGCGGAGCTAANGGAGCTCCTCGACGAGGGATACCGCTTGGACAAGGTCCGTGCCGCTGCATGGGACGAGCGGTACCGCGTCACCCCCCCCGTGTGGGCCGCCCTCAGCGTCAACCCCAACCACAAGCCACCCCTGCCGGTGGACGGGCAGGCGGGCCGCCGCAAGACCAAACGCCAGACCAGGCGCAAGATGAGCAACGGCGAGTACGCGACGACCTCGCGGAGCTACGCTCTCCACCTGGCGAGGTCCAACGCCCAGGGCGCCTCCGCTTCCGCCTCCACCTCGGTGGCGGCCGCGGCCAGCGCCCACGCCAACCACATCGCGAACCTCTCGCAGGGGCAGCCGCAGGGCTCGGGGGAGACGTAGACTGGCAGGGGTGGACCTAGCCTAGCCTAGCCTGGCCATTGGTGAGGTGGCCGGCACTTGCTACTGGGGGCTGTGTAGTTGGTTCTTGCGCGGTGCGTGCACCTTGTGCGATGGTTGCTGCATGTACGACGCCTGGTTTTGGATGGTGACGGGGGGAAGCATTTCGACATCTCCTCACTTAACTTGTCGTTTTTTCGGGGGGTCTTGCTGTCCTCTTGTACCTGTCTCAACATTCTCCTCTCTTTTATGTCACTGCCCGTTCTGCCATGTTCTGGGGTGCGAAGGGGTAAGAGGTGCATGCCGTGCGCACGTTCCTGCCTGGGTGTTCGTCCGGGGTGTTCTTCATACATTTGCCAGCAGTTGTTGCTGTATTGCTGGCCCAATGGTTCGTGTGGCGAAGACGGGACAACCGTTTTCATGGTTTTCTTCG
Organism: Ectocarpus sp. CCAP 1310/34; assembly: GCA_902602495.3. Classification (NCBI taxonomy): domain Eukaryota; class Phaeophyceae; order Ectocarpales; family Ectocarpaceae; genus Ectocarpus; species Ectocarpus sp. CCAP 1310/34. Next base: position 53,913 of record CACKRE030000527.1, on the reverse strand, counting down.
GTGCTTTGATTCCTGCTGGGTTGTTTTTGGCACTTTTTTGTTGGTCGCGCTCTCTGCTTTTGTTGTTGGGTTTTTCGTAGCTGACGGTGTTGGTAGGACCACCGTTACCGTTGCGTCCCAGGCGTGGTGTAGAAGTTCACTGCACATGTTTTTCATGCTCGCGTCGTCTCAGAGTAGTCATCGGCGCGCGGGCTTCATGCCAGCGGCCGTATTCGGGTGAGCCAACCCTCGACATGTACATGCCCTTTCCCCCAAGTTGAACCTCGAACGAGCTTTCACTTGTTTTCCCTCGGGGGATTTTCTCTTCTTTTCGTGGTGCTTCGCGGCTCACTTTCATGGGCCTTGTTTATGGGCCTTGTTGCTGGTGGTGGCCTAATGCCGAAGAAATCGTATGGCCGGCGCTTGCTTTCCCGTCCTTTGTTTTCACTACCGCATACCGTCGGTGCCTCTGCTGCTGCCGTCTGTTTTATGTCTAACCAAAATAACGAACCACCACTCTGGCCGCCACTATGTTTCCCTCGTACTCAATTTTGTCCAACACACATACTCTGTGGGCCCATACATTCTGAAGTACGATCGTTTCGGCGACATAACTCGGCGTTAAATCCTTCCGCCTTTTTCACACCTGCTTCATGTAGTCTTGGGCGAGCGAAACGTAAAATTTTGGGTCTACAATTTGATCTATTGTACGTGGTGCGTAATATCAGTTGGCCCATATCAGTTCGACTTTCGGTTTGGCCACTACCGTCGAAGCCGGCCTGGATTCCCTACGAAAAGATTTCCTACGAAAAAAGCGTGAAAAACTTGCAGGCATCTATTTGTTGCGCGGCCGCTCGTTTTCACCCCGTACACACCAACTTCCAATTTCGCTGTTCGCTAAATACAAGTATCTGCAGAGTCCGAGAATATTGAAAAACACACGAAAAATATTATACATATTTACGCAGCTATTCGTAGTCTTAAGTAGTTATTATTTAGATTCTAACATGAGATCTCGCAATACAGCGGTTTGTTTTTGGATTGACGGAGGGAAGACAGCGGACAAGGGCCAGAAGACAACAGTACTGGCCGCCCACACATCTCCCCGGGTGATGTGGTTGCGCGCGCACCGGGCGAGAGGGTTTTGCAGTTACTCGAGAGGGAAGTGGCGAGAGGCGAGAGGGCAGAGCGGAGGAAGTTTTCCGCGAATGTCCGTTCCCTGCAGAGCGACTACAGCTGTTCCCAGCGTCGGATCGTTCTTCGGCGGTCGATTTCAGTTGTGGTGGCTTGCCGGCGGGCGGCAAGTTGCTGTCGGTCGGTGTTTTTTTGCCTGCTGCAGAGTGTTTTTGCTGCTGGCTCTTTTGCGGGTATCGGCTGGTGGTGCTGCGGGGAGATGGCCGCGTTCAATCTCCCCACGAACCGGCTGTGGTGGACAAAAAGGGGTGGTCAGATAGACAAAACAGGGTCGGAGATAATGTTTTTCTCGGGGTAGGGGTCGACCCTGCAGGTTTTAGGACAAAATCGGGTGGTCTGCGGAGAGGGTTTTGTACGCGGCTGCGTCTACACTGTTTTAGGTTGTTGAGCAGGAAAAAAAGGGTTGCAGAGGGTCGGCGCGCCTTGTGCGCGGCGGGTGGAGGCGCTGTGGCGCGATTTCGTGTGGTATTGGGTGTGTGCGTCGTCGCGCCGCGGCACGTTCAGAAGGCGTCCCGATTTTGCACATTGTACCCCAGGGACGTCCCGATTTTGTCCAATCCCCAATTTTTGCTGCGGGCCAGCTTTTCAATTCAATTCCGCGGCCGAAGGCCGCGCAACGTAATACAAAAACTTCTTGCGCGCGCGCAGAGCGCGCCCGAGAGAGCGGGGAGAGCGAGAGAGAGAGGGAAAAAATAGTAGAACCAAAAAGGCCAGCAAAATCGCCGACTGCGCATCCGCCCCAAAAAAGTCTTTTTTCAAGTAGTTTCGGGGCCACCCCCATGTCCCGAAATTTGGGGCCAAAAAAAAAACACTTTGATCTCGCCGCATAAAATCGCCGAAAGAGTTGGTTGAGATCTCTCTGCAATTATCGCAGATATGATATAAGCATAAAAAACGCAACGGCTGCCGCTTGTGCGCTTGTGTGGTGTGTGCCTGTGTGCCGATGGCTGTGTGCTGCCGTCGATGGCTGTGTACCGCTGCTGCGTGGGTGACAATTGAACAATACAGGAGCGCTTGTGCTCAGTAGATGGTGTCATGCCGTTGATGTGGGTATTTTCCCTCGGGTAGACTGGGCACGACCGTCGGTTTCTCGAAGTTACAGCACTCGTTGACGGGCGTGTGCGCGCTTATTCACACACACAGAGCTTTACGTGATGCTGCCAGGGGAAATATATCTAACCAGCTGTAGGTGAGGCGTGCCGATCGTACTTGGCGCCGGCAAAAACAACCCGGAGTGCATGATGTGTGTCTCTTGAACATGAGTCATCGCCGCATGGCGGGGAACCACGGCATATATGTACATGACCAGAAGAGGACTGATCGGCGAACATAAGGTGTGCCTATGTAGCACACATGTACCTGATACACTGTGGTTAGCACACAAATGCAGTATGGGCGCATCTGATTTCGAGGTTGCACACTTTACCTCCCCCACAACACGCCGGTTTGGCAACCGCAATAATATTACGTGAAGGAGCAGCAGTGAAACACACAACATTCGTGCAGAATGAGAAAGCCCGCCCTTGCCACCAGAAACAGAATTCTACACCCCAGCCGTTCTAGATCGCCCGGTGCCCACTAGGGGGTCCTGTAACTGCCGCACCCGCGGCCTTCTTGTTTGCCCCGCCCACAGGTGTGTACGATGTGAGGTTGTGGTTTCGGAAGTAGCTCTTCAACCTCTCGCGTTTGGCAGCAACCCTGCCTGACGTCGGCTGATCCATATCCGAGAGGTAAGGAATAGCCACGGCGTCGGGAAGTGTCTCTATTTCTTCTATCGTCAGAGGAACCCTGTTCGCGACTCTAGCAACGGCATTTTCCCTGTCAGGTCTGACGTCACGACGGCGCTTTGATCTCGACGTGGTCGAAGAAGAGTTCGAAGGAGAGGTCGAACAAGACGACGCCGTTCTGCCCGCCGATTGCACAGCTGCGAAGTCTGCGGAGACCTGTCGGGCCCTCTTAGCCGTGGCCGTTGTCGTTGATTTTTTTCGCAGCTTTTGCGCTGAAGTGGGTCCACGGAGAATTATTGGCGCGTCCCGGTCAAGCTGCTGGGTGAAAAACTCTGTGTTGTACAGTCGCGCCGTCTCCTCCATCACCTCCCCTCGGCCTTGAGCCCTTGCTGTCGCAAGACAACGGGCAAAGGCATCCAGCTCGCCGTCGGTTGTCGGGGTGACAGACTTCTGTCCCTCGATGGTGGGACGTTTACTATGTAGCTTGCGCGCCCCCCCATAGTTGGCGAAAGCGGCACCCGTCGTTGTCATGGTCGGCAACGGCGCCGCACCCGCACCCAGCACCGCGCCCGCACCCGGCACCGCCGTTCCCACCCGGCCTTCTTGCGTCGATGATGGCGAGGGCGAATCCCCCGGCGCCGCGCCCGCACCCGCCGCAGGCCACGGCCCCGGCCCTGCCGCCCCGTCTGCCGGAGGCCCCTCCGCAGGCCCCGCCGCCCCAGCCGCCGCCGTTCCAATCCGGCCTCCTGCTGTCGGTAGTGGCAACGGCGCCGTCTCCGGCCCCTCCCTTGCGGCACTTCCTGCCGTCATCGACGGCGAAGAGCGGGGGTTGTTGCCCCGACGCTCTGCAACTATCCTCGTTGCGGCATTCATGGCTTCTCGTCGACCGGCAGCTTTCCTGGCGGTGTGGAACTCGAACCCCATCGGTTCCAAGTCCTTCGTTGGGATCTGACACCGGCACACGAACAGCAGGGAGTTGGCATCACATACGTCGTGCTGTGTACAGCATCGAAAGTGCACGGCAAGGTACATCGACGACAACCACCACAAAAAGCAAGCTTGCATCTACAGCTACAGCTACGGATGGGGCTTACTTTCGGGTCGGGAGGCGCCTTCGGGAACGGGAGCGAAGCGAGGATGCCCGAGGCCGCTTTGTTCACCACGCGCTCCCTCCAAGGCCAACGAGTTGACTGCTTGCTGGTGTTGCCAAGCTTGCGGTCCATGTCTAGGTTGTGACGACAAACACGTTGCAGAAGCCTCGCGTCGCACGCCTCCACACCGATGCGAGCCACGCCTGCGACCAGACGATTGATGCCGCCGTGGAAATTCTCGTTCTTCCCAGTTCCACCTTTCTTGGACCACCTCATGAGGTTTGTCTTCGGCCCCCTCCCACGAGGTATGTACCTGCGTACAGTAGGGACAATGGCGACACGAGTGGAGAAGACATGAACAACACACTCGCGAAACGTAGCAGCAAGCAGCAGTCAAACAAGGACCAGCAAAAAAGGCGTTAACGTCGTACTTGCAAGGTTTCCTCACATGTCATCCACACCCAACGGGTCTTGCGCGCATCCTTTCCTGAGGCACCTGCGCATTTTCTCGAGCGCTGCCATCGCGCCTGTTGGACCTGATTTTCCAGGGGGCGCATCCGGGCGCAGCAGCGGAATTCCCCCCCTCGCGACATCGTCGGCATCCATCTTTGCGTGCGCCTGCACGAACTGCACCAACTCCTTCTCCACTACGTCGGCTGGTCGGGAAATAGTCCTCACGCAAGCTGACCATGCTCTCTTTTTAGCCAGTACCTCCGCGTCTACCTTCGACAACCCCCGATTCTCACGCTGCAAGTACGCCACAACCTCATCAACATCAGGTTGGTACCGGTGGCGGACAATCTGTCCAACTCCCGCCGCGAACGTAGCCCTTCGTGGGTGGACTTTGGATGTAGTTGCACCCACAAGAGTCTACGGAGAGGGTGTCAACGGAAAACCGCAGTAGAATACCAACAATGTGGAACGAGGGGATGCACGCGACGGGGCAAAAAAGTGGTTCAGGTACGACGTATGGGATGCAAAACGAAGGAGACCTTCAGTACGATGTCTGGTGCGCTATCAAACGAATGAGTGAACAACGATTAAAAACATCAACATTTCCTCCTGTTGCAACGTCATGAAGGAATTTTGTACCTGTCCGAAGTGGAAAGAATCTGAAAGCGCCGCTCGCGACAAGCCCGTGAAAATCGACTTCATCCATGGCTCCGTCACGTCCACAGCGTTCTTGCAGCACATGTCGTCGTACAGGTACTGAAGTGTGGGCAACGTGCCGTTCCGCCTTCGTCTATCCGCGTACCTGCGGCGTTGTTCGCGGCACACAAACCAAGGCTCAACAGGAGGTCGATTCTTTCGGGAAATACCCAATGAACAAAAAATACCCATCAATCATAGCTTTCGACAGAGGCACGACCGTTTGTTTGGCACCAAACTTCAAGACAGCGCACCTCATGAAAAGTGGACGGAGCTCTGACTTGCTTTCGCTTGTGATAGCTCCGTAGTCGTGGACCTTGGCGTTCTCCCCCAACAAGAAATAAAGGCAAGCGGGTACTCCAGGCACCCTCAAACCGATGCGCCACGTGCCATCCATGTTGACAATTTGGCCCTCGCACTCGGCTTGAATCACGCGCCTCATGTAGTCCTTTTCCTGTTCCAGCCAAAAATGCGTCATCGTGGTCATGGCCTTGCCGGAACCAAAAAAAACTGAAAACCTAGGAGCACCAACACCCGAGGAAGCAACAGAAAAAAACAGTGGCGACGAAGTAGTCATGCGTGGCATCTACTAGCAACGTCTTCCTCCTCCTCACCTCATCATGCCCGGCGTTGTAGATTGTGTTCAACACGGCGACGGACGGGGTGCCGACGAGAGTCCCGCGAACGAACTTCCACCCTGGCCACAAACTTCCATCCCCGTGCTTCTCGGCAAACGACATGTATCTCCTCATGTCTCTCAACTCCCGACCTTGGTCGCCTGCAGCTAACGCCCTGCGATACACCTTTGCGGCCGGAGAAAGCAACGGCAAAAAAAATGGACAGGATGTAGACGGCGGACGAACACCTGTCAGGGGGCCACATCTGTCACAGCGATACTCGCGAGGGAAAAAAAGAACGATTCCTCAAAGCGTAAAACAACGAAGAGAAGTACCACAAGGTTGCACCTGAAGGTCGCCTTCCATCGCCCTCACTTGGTCCAGCAACATCTCTGATGAGCCACTTTGCCTGAAATATCGGAAGGGTAGACGCAACGCCACCTCCTCAGGCAACACCTGCATGTATCTGCCGATTTCATGGCCCACAAGCGAGGGTGAAGGCGTCGTAAATACACCGTAGAATTCGAAATTTCCAACTTTTACACACAATCTTGCTTCCCCGACTTTATAGCCCAAATACCACACGAAATCGAAAGCATACCTGTCGTCCTGGGTGGTGAAGGTTGCGCCGTTTGGGCACCACTTCTGGGTGGTGGCCTCATCCCACCCGTCATCCGCAACCTCCACCTTTTTTTTTTTGGCTGCCTTCTTCGCACTCGCCAACACCAGAGGGCAATTGGGATTCCGGCAGGCGTACCTGCCAGACAATGGAACCACCACCCTGCCTACATCGGGGATCGCTCGGATCTGCAAAGTAATGCGGGAGATTGCGTGTGGGAGAGTACGCAAGCCGAAATGTTTTTTGTTGTATTTATTGTTGTCTTCACGTAAAAATGTAGGTACAGTCGGTCACCATCCGGGACGTTTTGGGAAAAAAACAGGAGAGAACGGAAACAATCTGTTTATAACGGCAGCTACGACTCTGCAGTGTTGCAGAAAAGGTTGCAATATGGAACATCAACGTAAATTTTTTGAGATGCAGATATTTTGCTCCTACACCACAGACGTCTGCTGACCTTCGTGGCGCTCGCATTACTCCAGCCGTGCCCTGATACTCCGGGAGGCTTCACAAACGTGTTCGACCTGCATCCAGGACAGATCATCCTCACGGACGTTGACCCGCTGTAGGTCGTTACCTGAAACAAGAATGATACAACGGAAGAGTTCTTACCCTCGGGCCTCTCGTCGGGCACTCCTCTTGCCCACCTGTGTGGATGTGGATTGGAGAAGGCGACCTAGCGCGAGCAACGTGTCTGCAGAGCTGTATTTCATGTACTACAAAGCTTGCCTGAAAATCCGGAATCTTGACCAAAACGTCGAAGAAAACCACTTCGAGTAGGTAGACAACGAACACAACGTGCGTTGTTGCGAAAACGGCCATGGCCGCCTCCTTCAACAGTTGCTTCAGGAGGCCCCGGTTCGTACTTCCTCCAACCATCGCTCGCGACTTCATCTTTTCCGTGGCTGCCGACGGCTGCATCGCTGCCAAGGCACGCTTCTCAGGGCTGTCTACCGGCCGGCATATAGGGGCTTCCGGGAAACGTTGCCTAAACGCTGCCGCAATAGACCTGGGCGACTTCAAACTTGGAGCCATCCAGTCTGGGCGACTAAACGAACCATCCTCGTACACCTTGGGAGCTAGACCCACGACACTGCTAGCTTGCATCGCCAGGGCAGCTTGCAACTCACGGTTGGACCATCGCTCACGGTCTCCTTCATTCGCGTCTCCCTCCTCCTCCTCCTCCTCCTCTTCCTCCTCCTCCCCAATAGACTCTACTTCCTCCATGGCCTCTCCGTTCATGTTTCTTCCTGCTGCTGGCGTGGTGCCCAGCCCTCTCAAGTCAAGCGATCCAGATCCGACTGCGGTGTTGGACCGCCCTGAAGAAACCGCGGTGTCATGGGCAGCCTCCCCCACCTCCGCCGCCGCTCTGAACGGTTCCTCCGCTCCTCCTGCAGGCGGCCTTTGAGCGGCTGCGACTGGTGCTGCTGTTGTTGTTGTTGTTGTTGTTGTTGTTGTTGCTGTTGCTGCTGCGGCGGCAGCGGCGGCAGCGGCCGCTGCCGCTGCTACTTGTGAGGACATCGTTGTTTGCTGCAGCCGGTTCTCTGAGCTACCACCACTGGAACTAGGCGTTCGCCCAGATATGCCTACATTGCCCACTGTGCCATGACAATCATACGAAACTCGTCGCTGCAGGCTGTCCTCCGATCGATCGCAATCCGCACAAAAATGATCGAACCCGTGTGGATTCTGATCAGGAGGAACCCGTATAGATATCCTCTTCTGGCCGCTGTTCACGTGCCTGAGACACATGTGACAGGTGAACATCTTGTTTGCTGGCGCTTCATATCTGTCTGACCTGTGTCTGTCTGCCCTGCCATGGCCGCCGCGATCATCATCTGGCCCGGGAGCTGCAGACATGAACCAGGCTGGCGACCCGCCGTTGCGCCACCGTCCGCTGCCGTTGTGCGTGGTGTTGCTATCGACGCTTGCTGGGTGGTGATGAAAAAAATCTTCGAGAATCAAAGCTGCGCTGGAACTTTCGGGGCGCAGAACCAGTTGTGTGCCCCAAAAGTCTGCATTGCTGGCATTTGGCCCCGATTCACACTAAAATCAAATGACGATGCGCAGTGGCTTCCTGGGACGTACGTAGGATGCGCAGTAGGGGGCCCCGGCCGGGGAGCGTCGTCCCGCTGCCGTGGGGGGGCTCCGCACGATCATCACCAAGTCGTACTACTCAACATATACCTGTGTGCAGGGCACCCGAAACGGTCATCTCGTCTACAGATCCGACTACATACGTCGTCATACGAACAGATTATTGGCTATGCATGCTGTCTATCCATCGTTCGTGCCATACAACACCTGGTTACGCTCGAAGAAGAAACCACGCACTTGGCAGCGGACCCTGGCTCCCTGTCGGACCTCGAACCTTACGCCCTTGGTGCGCAAGGCGGCGGTCTTGGCCACGATGACTACTTCGTCACGATTCTCAGTGACCTCGATCGCCCGTTGTTGGCAGCGACCATCATGGTTCGTGTTAACACTCTCGCAAGCCTCGTAGATTGTTGTTGTTGTTGTTTCTCACATTAGCTCTAAAAAAGAAAGATTGGGAGCCCGTGGTCTCAAAACCCGGCATACACGACCCCACGAAGAAACAGAAAAAAATAGGGTACAACAAAAACCACTCGGAAGAGAAACAAAATGATAGAAAGAAAGACCAGCTACCGCACCAAACGAGAAAGAGCGTCGAGGAGACCGATCAAAATAAAATAAAGGAGAACGGGGAACGCTTCCCACACCCGCCTACAACGCCGGAGGGTTCCGTGCCGGGTTCCCGCCGACCAGATGAGCTCTGATGAAAGCTAAGTTGTAATGGAAACGACATAGGGAGAGCCAGCAAGAGAGCCAGCTGTGCCGACCTAAGCCCCTTGGCACAACAATGACCGCTCTTGCGGACTGTACTACAGTAGACTACAGCAACACTCATTGCGTCACGCAAGGCGAGGGCGCACAACGAGCGGAGAACATGAAATAGTATATTAAAATCTCTTAGTTGCTCGGTTGTCGGGCGCCTGATGAAGTTTTGGATTCATGCGCGGCGCTAGCTGCTTGTAGTCGGCAGGCTAGACTACTACTGTACATGCTGGAGGAACAGTCCAGAGTCATCAGCTGTCGTAAATGTGGACTACAGTACATCACAAGTAGTCTTTCGTTCTTCTTGTCGTCGGAGTGTTACCGGTGGTGTCAACAACAACATTGAAGAGAAGGAACGGGTCAAAAATCCGACATCCGCCGAACATTTTTTTGTATGACAGCATTTCACGACGAAGCAAAAAACAACAACGAACACACAAACTACAATTAATTTCACTTGTTAGATTGCTGTCGTGTGGCTGGATTCAATCAAGCCCTGTTTTCCGTGGCGTGGCAGCGCCAGATGAAACATTGCATACGCCTCAACCGTCTTGTTGTGTTGGGCTGCACACAAGACCCTTCCACTACTAACTGCTGCCTACAACATAGCAGGTGCGAGAATGAGTTGACACGTCGGGAGTGCGGGAAACGGAGCGTGTGGCAATCGATCCACTTTCTTCCTTCTACCATCGTGTTGGAAACGCAGCATTAACGGTGGATCCTGCCCTTATCTGCATCGCACCGCGGGCGGCTGGCTTTAATCCTGCCAAAGATCACTCAGCCTATCCATGCATAGTCTACGTACCGTGGATATTATGAGCCGATTTGGCAGGCAGCAGACAGAGGCCGACGCCCCCACCCCCCCCAGACACCTCACTCAACCAACTGCAAGGGAAGGAACGAAGAAGCACAGAGTTGAGAGAGAGGAGAAGCACGCGCACACACAATCTTGGGCAAAAGTTCGGAGAAGAACAAGTTCATCACACTACTGTATCATTATGCCGCTGCTGCTGTTGCTGCGACTCGCACACACCTTAGTCATGTCGCAGAGAACATCTCCCGCAATGCGGACGTAGCCATGCACGGGCGTCCTGTCGTTCATAAGATCCGAACAGCCACGGACGTAGGTGACACCATCGTCCGGCGCGTGCTCCTGGTCGGGGGGGGTCAGCGACGACTGAGGCGGTAAGGAGCACCATCGTCATCAGGACTACCACGGCCAGGCGCAGAAGGTGGTTCTTCGCCAGCGCGAGGAAGAGGCCGGACGAGCGGCGGCGGCAGCGTGGCTGAGAGGTGGTCATGAAAGCAGTGGCCACCATGGTGCGGTGTTGTTGTCGATATCCTTAGACTATGCTTCTATCTATTTTCTTGCTTCCCGTGCGGAGAGTGAAAGAGAGAGAGAGGGGGGATGTGAGCGTGTGTGTAGGGGTGGAGCAAAAGCATCAGAGGAACAGGCAACGAGCTAGCTGGTGGATCGTGGAATAACTTTCATTCTTGCAAAAAATAATTTTGTCTCTTGAGCAAATTCATTCGCGCTGGTTCCCCCACAAACAATTTTTTCGTGGTTGACAACGCAAGGGTTGTCAGCAGATGAAAAAATGCTGCCTGATCTATATCGAGAGTCAATCGGTCGTGTACTGGGGAGTCACGATCGAGCAGACTGCAACACAGGCAAACTTTGTGGTGCAGGTGCATTGTTACCATGCAAGGACCGCTTGAGCCGAGCCCACTCCCTCGTCTGCACCAAGACCGGCGCCTCAACCTTCCTCCATAACAGGATGGTTCGAGTGGTCCTCAAGACACTGCGCGAGTGCCATATGCCCATCGCCGTTGAGGATTCTTCCCCTTTTACCACAGGCACTGGTAGGGGAAAGGGGCTATACAAGATGGATTTGGTAATCCCCCCAGGATTACACGCAGGAGAGAAGGAAGAGGACCTCTGCACCAAGTCCATTCTGATCGACGTAACAATCGTCAACCCATCAGCAGGTCGAAGCATCGACAAGTCGATCCTTAAGCCAGGATCAGCCCTCGAAGATCGAGCTGCAAGTAAGGCAAATCACTATGCGGGAACTTTCAACCCGTCTAGATCTACCCTCCTTACTGCTGCTTTTTCAACGAATGGTGGTCTTGGCAAAGGCACCAATCGACTCATCGTTGCTATCGCCAACCACTTGGCGCACGAAGCTTTTTGCCGGGGAAATTTTGACGACGAGAGGGCCTTAGTTCGCCTGAAAGCTTTTCATACTAACAGGATTCGGAGACGGTTTACCTTCGAGCTAGCTCGTTTTCTGTCGATGCGAACTCGCGATGTGTTCAAACGTCATGGGCTACTGATCGACCAACTTCCACCAGGGCCAATCGGTTGGGATCTCTGCGACAACGATAGTAGTGAGGGTAATTCTTTTGGGAGTGACGAAGACGAAGGAAAGGGAAAGGGGAGGGAGGATGACGACGACGATGGAGCAGGAAAGCATGGAGGAGTGGAAGAGAGCAAAGGGTTTGAGCCAGATGACCTTCCCCACAACAAGAAACGTAGGGCTAGGGAAGAACTGCCCAGAGATTCTTCTTGTCGAAATGAGGATCAGAATGATGGTAGCGAAAACAAGGAGGACACTGGTGAAAGTACTCCTAAACGAACTCGAGTACTAGGTAATAGCCTTGGTAGACGCGTGCATTTTTCGTCTGTTGCTGCTGTTTCTGTTTTTAATCCGAAGGATAGTTTAGCCTCCCCCATGCTGCCCCCTCACGGGGTCCCAGTTCATGGTAGATAGAAGTGTTTTGTGTTTTCAACCGCACTAAGACTGACGTCTTTTCATTGGTCAGCCGGTTAGCGCGGTCGATGCTAATAATAAAAACACACCTCCGAAAATGACGCAGGGATGAGAGACAGGCAGACGTAAAGAAAGGCCGAGAGGGCGCTTGCTAGAAGATCGGTTCGCCCGATCTCCCTTCCATGCCGGTCACGTGTGTGTTGATTCACCACAATTAATGAACCAGTGCGTGTGTATGTGATGCACGTTGCACTACTGCAGGTGAAAACGAGATCTACCCGCTGTGTACTTGTTATACCATGCAGGAACCAAATAGTTCGTCCATATCATACCGTTTGACAGAAGTTATTGTTGAACTGGGAGCAGTACTCCTTTTGCACTCCATTCGCACGTACGTGTGCTCTGACGCCCTGGTATGTCTCTCCGAAACAACTGTGGTTTCTTCGAAGCGGCCAACGCGGACGGACGCAGTCGGTGTGGCTCTCAGTTCATCCGTTCAAAAAATCATCTCGACGGGTAATCTTTCTTTTCTGCAACGGACGTGCAGTGATGTCTGGCGGGCCATTTCTCATTTTTTGACTGATGTTTTCCCGGGTCACCGTATTCTAGCTACTTGTCAACCAAGATTTAGGATTTAGATTCATTATTTTCTCGGATATCAACGAACCTCCTCCGCTAGCCGTTCGTTGTAAAATATGTGCCGCGTGATCGTGCGATACGAATCGCTGAGCGAGAGCTCCTTTGTCTCTGCTCGAAGGCGATTTATCATGTCCTGTGGAGAACCCAAGACAATCCACCTCGTTCACGCACTGCCACCGTTGTTTCAAAAACGGGCTGCCAGGAAGTGGTATACGAGGACGAGGGAACAGGAAAATATCGTTAGTGTAACTGAAGAAAAAAATGGTCTTGAATAAGTGCATCGTGTACGTTATGTGGTAGATTAGACTATCCCATCAGTTTTATTGTACTGAAATATTTCGAACAGGCACGTAAAGTGGGAAAGCAGGAGCTTGTTACCTGTTTTGCCCCACTGATTGCTTGGATAAGGAGCGAGGGTCGCACGAAACAACCGGTTGGTTCCGTATGAGATTGACAACGAAAAGAGGGTGTGCATTCCGGGGATGAAACGAAGGCTTTCCCCTTCTCTCTGCCACATCAAATGACGCACAGAACGACAACCGTATTTTGTTGGAGAGCTGTCTCTTCCTGGTTGTATTTCGAGTCCCATCCATTTCCTATTTGATCTTCACTGATTGCAACAAGGGATTCACTGAACCCCCGTTCAATCTTGATTCCAATTGCTTTTTTACCTCTCCTTGCCGATCCCCCACCCCCCAAACAGCCATCACTATCATCCCGGCTCCTATCATCTCCATGCACTCACCAGGCGGTCCGCGCTAGGTTTCCAAAGAACATCCACTCAATAACTTGTGGGTGCTGTGTCTGTAGGTCGATCTACGGCCTTTCTTTCTGCAAGGGCATTAAAAAAAAAACTCTGCCGGTAACAGCCCAAGCACGGCGCGGAGTAATCTCGGCATCATGAGATTCTACGTAGAGACCAAACCGCAAAGTCTTGCCGTGTTTTTGTCGTACTGTACGAACGAAAAGCAAACCTCACCGCTAACTCTGGTGTGTACTTACCGTTTTACCGTCGAAGACGTGACCGGAGGCTCTCGGTCAAATCATTCTCACACCGCCGTCTCTCAAGTACAGAACCATCACCGAGTTGTATTTGTCCTCAATAAATATAAAATCGTCCTAGAATGGCGAGCCATTTACTCGCTAAACGACGAACGAAAATTACCCGAAAAACTGGAACATTTGGAAAGATAGCACCTCGAAACACACTACTGTAGATGTCATCGACAACAGCAGCACGTGAACACGCTCGTTGCTGCTTATTGCTTATGCACAAACCTACGACAATCTCTTCTCAATAGCTACAGAATCACCAGAAGCCGCAGTCAGCGTTGAAGGCTGCGAAGCGTACTCACGCCTCCCAGACAACCTATCACCAACGACCGACCGTGCTAAATGTCGGCTCATTTCGTTCAAAATCAACCGGCTGCTGCTTCCCTTCGACAGCGCACGCAATGACCAGGTCAAGCCCACCTCCTACTATAAACGTCAAGAACGTCCAGGACGAATGTTGACACTGATAAACGCTACAATGTCACAATAACTTCTGGTTTGGGGCGACACGCAGTCGTTGGGTGTGATATTTTTCTCCTGTCAACAAAACCGCGTCTATTCAGGATATCCGCACTCAACAATGGAAAAGCCATGGGTGTCCAGGGTGTTAACACAGGACACGACAAACAAAGTCTCCACAATTAGTCGTGATAAACGAATTCATCAATCAAGTACAGCAGCATCGCCCCTGCACAAGAGAGCAAAACACTCAGCGCCTAACGATTTGGCCAGACGTAAACCGGAAACCCGGCGCTCATCAGAGCCGGACAGCTTGATTTCCATCTGTTTCATGCGATTTCACCGGCCTCGTGCGGCGCGACCGGCCTCATTCACGCATCCCGAACAGGCACCACGACTACTACTACTGTAGCTCCACACAGCCAAAGCAAGGTACTACAAGGCAGGAAACAAAGGAGGGGGCCCAGTCTTGGAACAAAAAAAAACATATCATGGTATGATCCATACAATACGCGACAAGAACAGCCGAACCACCGCAAAACTACGAAGCAGGATAACAAGTCTGTAAGGCGCCGCCGTGCCCCCGAGAGCAAGAAAAACAACGTGCTTAACGTCCTCCCTGTTGCAAGTTATCAACCATAAGCAGGCCGTTACCCTTAGCTACCGATGTCCTCGCTACTGGAGACCTCTTTCCCTCAATCCACCTACCAGCAACCCTTTGTTTTTCCCACAACACCGATATACCGCACGCAGAATGTCCAGATAGGGAGTCCCAGTCCTCGCTGCTGCCTTCAAGAAAAACGAACATGTACCTACTGCTGGTTTACAGACACCGCAGCACATCCAAAGGTTTGTCTACTCTATATCCTAAAGCACTCTGTGTCACTCTTTTTATCCCACAAGTTAATTTTCAAGTTTTGCATGCAGTATTTTCAAGTTGCTCGCACCTTCTCTTCCCGTTCAAGGGATGGTTCTTCTCATATCGGTGGGCAAAATCTGAACCCATCTGCTCTTCAATACAACACACGCGAACCAGCCATGTACATGCAGGCCATCTGCGCCACACAGAGGCTCTTGATGCCAACCTGACAATGCCGGAAGCTCACGAGAGAAACCGGTGCCGTTGACGTTGCCAAATGTCCCTCAATAATACTCCACGGGTGATCCCACGATATTCCCGGCCTGCAAGCGATCGCTCCTCTGCACGAAAGCATCTCTCTTTTCTCTCTGCAAGACAAACACACGAAAGAAGCGCTTGCAAATCATAAAATAAATTCCTGGAGATCCCCTCGTAACGGGTTAACACTCTCCTATCCGTCCAGAACGGTCCCCTCTTTGCACATAAGCGCAGCTCGTATCGCACCTCTTCAGCAGTCAGCACAAGAGCGAGCGAGCGCGCGGTGCTCACACCTCACCACGGCGAGCCTATCTATCTGCTTCGCCGTTCGTTCCGCGAAGCCACCGCCCGAAACACCCACGGCAAACAAAAGCAGTACACACGCTTCTCCGGAGGGGAGGGAGACAACACCTGTTGTGTCCGGTCGTATTCCTTCGACCATCCAGCTCCCACCCCTTGCAAGGCAGAGCAGCACCATCCGTATCTCTTCCAACCCCTCTCTTGAGCAGCACCATCCGCAACTCCTCTTCCAACGAAGTAGGGGGGGTGGGGATACCTGGCTCTCTCGTCAAGCACTACGGTTACAGTAGCCTTTCCTGCGTGCCGTCCGCACGTCCACCGAGCGGAGCTAGCCGCGAACATGACGATCGCTTTTCCCGCGGTCACGCGGCGGTCGAACCGCCCCCGCCCTTTCCGCCCCCGCTCCCTGTGGAGCTGCTGTGGACATGGCCCGGGTTGGCGCTGCTGCTGCTCCCCGTGCTGCCGCAGCGACTCATGGACCCCGGCTTGGGTACGAAGTGCGGGAAAGACGGTCGCAGGTGGTGTATCGTCTGGATCCACGGGTGCTGCAGGGCCTGAGCGGCGGTTAGCCTGTCCGTCCGTGCGCCGCCGGTCGACGAGTACGGAAGACGTGGAATGAATGGATATGAATAACCGGGCAAGGCGTGGGGGGGG